>JANHFO010003344.1:46593-57541 GCA_032468095.1 Pareas carinatus
TTGTAAAAACCAATTTAACCCAGGCAAAAATAGCTAAAAAATCTGGGTGGGGGGTGGGGGGAGGAAGGAGGTGGGGGCAGGGGCTAGGCCAAACCAGACTGAATAAATAAATGAGATTTCAGAACACAGCGGAAAGCACGAAGGTCAGTGATTGTACGAATCTCTGGGGGGAGGTCGTTCCAGAGGGTGGGTGCCGCCACAGAGAAGTCTCTCCCCCTGGGGGTCGCCAGCCGACACTGTCTAGCTGACGGCACCCTGAGGAGGTCCTCTCTGTGAGAGCGAACAGGCCGGTGGGAGGTATTCCCATAGAATACGGTATTACTGTGATGTCTGACTCTTGCCCTATTTCCCTTGACTTTTCTTTTTGAGAGGGAAGCCCACTACATTGGCTTGCCATGGTTGGTGTAAAGTAATTGGATGTGGAGGGTCATATTCTATCCCTCTTAAAGAGTAGGCAATCCAGTGTTTAGCCTTGTTTCCCACATCTCAGTTAAAAAGGTCCATTGTATTTATATCAAGACGCTATCAGAAATTTCTGAACAGTGTCCAGTTTTTCTTTGGCTGCTTTGTATGAATGAAAAGAACTTGAGGGATGAAATTTTCTTATCGTTGATTTAACTTTGAATTCACTTGTCCATTTATTATTTTCTTTATGTTTTTGCTGATTGCAGTGCTGTTTATTGACTTGAATTTCCCAATTCAATAAGTCCCTCCTTATTCATATCCAATGGCTTTCCAAATTACTCCCCAAATGCATTCTTACTCATTACTCTGAAATCCTTTGAAGCAGCTTTCCTGTGCGTTTTGAGTGAGAATGGATACGAACCCAGTGAAACAATAGTGCTTAGTCAGCCCCAATCTTTCATCTATATATTAAAGATTTACATCCGATTCAGATCTTTGTGCTTCTCAGTTTCCTTTTGTAAAACAGCAACAGCAGTGATTTCATGATGTTATAATTAGCTGTGTTGAGATAGGATGATGTGATTCCAACATTAAGACTTTGCGAGTACTGTTGTACTGCCAACTATTTATCAACTTTTTACTGATGAATGCTGCCTAACCTTCTCTTGGCTTTGGTTTCAGCTGCGTTGGGATAGCCGTGTGCAATGAATGTGGCAAAATTGAACAAATGAAGACTGCAAAGTATTTTTCAAATTAAAATGCTTCATAAATGATAAAATATGAGAAGCAGTTGTTTCCAAATCATTGCCAGCTTTCCTGCTGACACTGAATTAAAAGCTAGTGATTTCTCATGCTGGCACCGATCAAGGAAAACAGAGATTCTTAAGCAGTGATTCCCTTTTTGTCTTTTTGTCAACTGAATCATCACCTTAGAGGCAATAAGACTATTGTCCCATTACATGGTTTTTTCTTCTAACTGCCTAGCTCAGTGGTGGTGAATTTATGACAGGGGTGTCAAAGGTGACATGCCGTGACATTTTGAGTGACACACCAGTGTTCACCAACACCTGATGCTGAGGACCACTGTTCAGGATGGCCTAAATGGAGGGTGGGGAGAGAGATAGAAAATAATTTCTCTTTTGTTTCTTGGTATGCGTATGAGACACAATAGCAGAGTCAAGTTAGGCATTTCCCAAATTTTTATCGAGCAAAAAAGTTTACCATCACTGACCTAGCTGAAGAAAAGATCATAGTGAACCATGGCAATTACCTGGGACTGCAACTCTGCCTATCATGAAACTGGACTACTGAATATTCATTCACAGCACATCTTTGATGGAGATTGCAATCTTCTGGAACTTTTCTCAGCTTATTCACCCCATAACTTTTGTGATAATGCTAAACCTCTGTTCATTTTAACACGCAAAGATGCCACTAATTCTTAGAGCAATGTTTCTCAACTTTGACAATGCATATATTTCAATTCCCAGAATTCCCCAGCCAATTTGCAAGGTTGAGAGCACTCTTAGGAAATGCTGGGTATTGCTATTGCTTCTAGTAAAACTTTATTAGCAGAAGTTGTATTAAGGGAATAGTTAATGAGATATGAATGTTCTTTCTATGAAGAAGCTTCTGCATTCTTTGAAAGAGTTATAATACAGATAAATAATAAAACTTTATTAATCTAAAAAATACAGTTACTTTATGAGGACAAATAAGTCTGTGTGTGCCTGTGTGAGGGGGAGAGAAGCAATTATCGTAACATATATATTTTAACATTAGCAACAAGCAGCTTTCTAATTTTAGAGCCACAAACGGAACAATCTCCATAATTTTATAAATGTTCTTGCACTTTATGAGAGCTACAAAAATTAGGGTTACCGGATGTACACATTAAAAATTTGGAAGATCACTAGATAGTAGCAAAGAAATAACATTCACTGCCATTACGGTTGTCTGGATTTTTGCAGTCCAATCGATTCCTTCTATTCCATAAACCTTTGCTAGAGAGCATGGTTTAAGTAAGATTGAAAATGAAATAGAAAACATGTATGTACTAGACTTCCATCCATTTCTAGCTGGGCAGTACTAATTTTGTGCATTAACCAGCGATCTCAAAATAAGATCATTCGAATGGGACTTAGGCTGGCATCATAAATGAGGATGGAATGATATGCGAGACTGATGGTGATCCTGAATCAATATACAAGCATGTATCAACCTACTTCCTCTGCATTTTGGTTCTACTGATACTTAGCAAGAACATTGTCAAAGTTGCAACCATCTCTCAAGGGCCAATCTGCCAAGTCTTTTAAAACCATATATATTTTCAGGGCATGATTCTCAATCTCAACCATTTGGTATGAGAATGTTACCTAAGTATCTGTTCCTTTTACTTGATGGCTACTTTGAAGCTTTAATCTTTCTTGTGCAAGAAATAATCTTTATTTACCAGAAGGCTTCTAACATTTCCTAATTCACTTTTAGAAACGAAATGATGGATAGCTGTAGCTAATTCATTTGTTTGCAGTGTGCAGACCTATCTAGAAGAAAAGACAAAGGAAATTACAGTAGCAGACAGCACCCTGTCAGCTGTTGTTTTATTCCATATGGCAGCCTTTTGTGAGAATACTCACAACACTTTCAAAATTCAACATATCTTAGACCCAAATGGCTATCCTCTCTTGCTCTTTCCCTAGGTCTTCCTGTTTTGAATACATACTTATTTCTGAACCCCACAATCCTTGATATTGGTTCCTAATTGGGCCACAAACTGCCTCTGGTCTACTTGAATTAAAAGTTTGACACACTTGCATCCATTTTAATTCCAGGAAGGTTTTCTTTTTTGTTAAGCATTTTTGTTTGCTTAATTGAGATTTTAGTATTTGATTGTAGGACGGTGACCATTGGAGATGAGGAAATATATTAAATGAAACTTTAAAAATAGCTTAATGTTCAATACTGAAACAAAACAATAAATGTGACTATATAAAATGAATAACGTTGCTAATTTAAAATGTTGCTTGTTGAAATATTACGATATGTGTAATTGTGTGAATTTTGGGGTAAATTCTTTGATTTGATTATGTGGTAATGAAAAGGAAGTCAGACTTAAAATTTTTACAACCCAAAATAAAGTCATATTTTGAAGGATGAAAGATTATTATATGATAACGTTAAATGTAAAATGATGTATTTTGAATTAATTGTTTTGTAGTAGTACTTTATACAGTATAAATTGTGAAAAAATTATGCGTTGTGAGGAATTTACGAACAATATGGCTGATTCTCTGACTGCATTTTATAACTGGAGTTTCTGATTGTTAAGTGTAATTCCCAAAATTTTGCAGAATCCATTATATTTCTAGTCTATGGAAAGAATATATCATTTAATAATACAACAACAACAAAATGAACTGGATGATATGAATTAATGAAAAAAAGAAATGAGACAGCAAAGAGGGAAAATGCAGCAGTACTGATCTTTAAATCAAAACTAATTGTACATTTTATTATCTGTGTCTCAGTGTACTATTGATCACAATTAGTGTACACAGTTTCTCTGTTACTGTGCATTACACACATCAATAAAATGAAAGAAAACAGATGAAATGAAATAGTTTTACACAAACACAATAATTATATTATTATTAATAATAACAATCCCTGAACAACCCAAATATCATCCCCCCAATCCATATCAGACCAATTAAATGAAATTAAACAGAGAACAAAAAGGCTTTCAAAAGTGAAAAACAATGTACAGGAAAAAAGTAAAAGAAAAACTCAGAATTCAAGCATTTCACAGATTGTTCAAAATGATTGAAAGCCTAGTCTAACTTTCATTCTTTAAATCATGTGATGTGAGAACAATTTAATTTTTTTAATTTTATAGCTAGATTAAAAGAGGCTGCTATGGATCTGAAATAGCCACAGTTAATGCATACATTCACTGGTGATATAGACTCGGCCTTTTAAAGCTTTCTGTGTGTACATATCATGTACAAATGAAACTAGGAAATTGTAGCCATTATACTGAATGGAATCCCTAAACACCTAAGGCATCCAATTCATCACTCTGGCAAAAGTACCCTTAATTTCAATGAGTTTGGGTAGATAGAAATCTAGTATGAAATTCTACGTGCATAAAAAAATTCCATCCCCTATTTTGCTTTATTCACTCAGTCACTATATAATACTACAATTAGTTTCCACACCAAATATGTCTCATGTTTTTGAAGGGATCTTTTTCTACAGCATTGGTTTTCTAGCCTTTCCATTTAATTAATGCATTGAGCAGGCCATTTCCAACTCTATGATTGTATGATTTAAGGACTGTAGGATTTTGCTTATCATAACATACCGAATGTGTATGTTACTTTCCATGAGAAAATGGATCATGATGATAGAAGAATTGTCATTATCAATCATGCACCCCCGTGAATAAAGAAGAAATTACTAACTGCAAAAGAATATTATTCTATAATTGGGAGAAATATTTGGAAATATGTCTACAGATTTTCTCAACCTTGACATCCACCAGCACTGCTAAAGTGACAATAAGAAATATATTTTACATATATATCTTTCCATTTTCCCAAATGGCAGTGGATAAACTGAAGACCCTTCAAATATTGTTGAATATCGCTCCCATGATTCTGAACTACTGGCCATACTGGTGGGAACTGGAGTCCAATAATATCCAAAGGGCCATATATTTTTTTCACTGATACTCTAGATAACAGCTCCTTAATAATTGTAAGCATGGCTATATTTTTATGAATGGAATGGAAACATAAAACAGGGTTTATATGACCATTTTAAAGGTATAAACCTTGTACTGCACATGGCTACCCACGCTGCTTCCATGTGACCAGGGAAGCAGCAAAGTTATGCACATTTTTACTTCTCTGGCACCCATAAATAGAATCTATCTTTAGTTAACAAAGAAAAATGAATAATTTCAATAAGTTTCATTCTCCCTAACCCCCTTTTAGATTTGCCTGCTTTAGATGTTTCAGGTGTAGTGGTGAGGGAATTCTGAAAAATGAAGAAAACTAGAAAGACAGTGAAAAAATCAATAGACAAACCAGTTACAAAATAAATATCACTGGACTGTTCAGTTGCACTGTCCCTGAATAATAGTTCCCAAGCAAAACTCCGTTTTGGTACATTAATCAACTTTGACCATTGATAAGTACATTGTCGACATGTACTCCTCAACATCTACAGCAATACTGATACTTTTAATTCATGGAGATATATGCCAATTCACTACCAGGCAATGCAGATAGTGCCACATTTCTTGCTAGGACCCTTTGTTGTTCTGAAGGCCAGTGAGTGATAGAACTTTTTAATTCCAGCAAGGAAGAATAAATTTGAATTACAGTATTCTGATGGTGGGTTGCCCTTTACAAAGGTTTAGAGATTTCCACAGAGGAAGAGCAGGAACAGATAGAATAAGCAATGCAAGAGACCAAAAAATTGGCATCTGGAGCACATGCAGCATAAATACTCTGGGTAAAATGGATGACTGAAAAAAAGCTCAAGGGTGTTCTGGTGATTTAGGGTTCAACACAGGTGTTCATACTTAAAATGAACAATGCTAAATCCCAACAGTCTAATAATAAACAGGCTAAATCCATCAACAACTCATTGGTAAAGCACATGCTAGCATGTCAACTATCCAACAGTTCAATTCATGGAATCACCAGTTAAAATAGTTACAGGGCTGGATAAGCTTCTCCCTGAGACCTCAGAGAATCACTCTTAAGTGAGAGTCCTGGGCTAGATAGGTCACCGGCTTGACTCAATATAAACAACTTTTTGAGTCCTATACTTGACTGGTAAACAGTTCCCTTTCTATGTGATGAAACTTGCACAGATTCTTTCTTTTCAAACCTAAGACTTTCTCCAGCTCTTGGTTATTGCTTCTTAGGAACCTTATATAGAGCAACAGAATGAATACCAGCCATTTCTGGACTCTCACTCCGTTCATTGAAAAGAAAAGATATGGAAAGAAACACGCTTGCATTTTCAATGGTTGGTCAGCTTCACAATCACTATTCAATGCTATATTACAGATTATGGTTTGCTTCATTCATGCAAAGTGTTACAACAAGTACAATGAAAGCATTCCCAAACTGGAATATGAGAAAGAGCATAGCAGCAAATATTGGTAAATGGAAAGGGCATAGGAGGGAACTGAAATTTATCTGACAAAATATGTCAGAAATACAAGGGGAAAATGCTAGGGCTTTGGGCATGAGTCTATAATCCACAGTCTGGAGCAAATGGAGAATTGATTAAATATGCTTTAGGTGGCTATTTTTCTTTTAAGAGAGTGCTGGTCATAAATAGAGTTCTGAAAAAAAATGGGAAAGGGTTATCTGTGGTTTAATAGCATCTGAACAACCAGGCAGTTAAGGAGGGATCAAAGCAAAAACAAAAACAAAACAAAACCTCAAACAAAACTACCCTCCTCACAAACAGCATAGGGTTAGAACCCCCTTGGATTGTGTTGGTCACTCTAGACTCACATGTGTCATTGAGGGTGGTGATTCAGCTTGTTCTTGAGTTAATGAAGAAGGCAACAAAGATATTGGTCAGAAAGTCAAGAACTCCCACTTAAGTCCTTCGCCCAGTATGATATAACTTAAGGTTGGCTGTTGGTCTTTCCAAACAACCCCCTTTGACATCCAACTGCTCCTTAGAGAGGGAGGGGAAAGGGAAATACAAAGTAACTCCATCATGACCTTGTAGGCTGAGTTGTGAAGATGGCCCTGCATCCATGTCTCCATTGCAATGCTGCTGCTCCTGGTGAAGACTCCTGCAGATTTCAAACTCCTACCACAAAGCTACATTCCATCAAAAGGTAAGTGAACATGGCAAATGTCTTTTCTTCCTCTGTTCAATAATATTAGATCTATATCTATATATCTCTCTTTCCATATATAGATACATATAGATACTATCTTCAATAGTTTCTTTAGAAGCCCTTTATGTGGCAATAGGCTTCCAGAGATGAGAAAAATATGTACAAGAGCCAGAGCAGCACAAAGAGGGATGAGGTCAGAATCTTGGCAGTCCGTGGCCCGCCTAGCTCACCTCCAATATCTGGTCTTCGCCGGTAGAGGAGCACACCAACACTGATAAAAGCAAATATAGTGAAGAGGGTGACAGAGAAAGCCAGGGTGCCTGGATTGACTTCAAATGACTCCCCATTGGCTGCATGGTAGATTGCAGCAATGGACCAGGCTACGCCAATTCCCAGGAAAACATTCACAGCATTGCTACCAGTGACGTTACCTATGGAAGCATCTGCATATTGATCTTGTGTTGCTGCTACTTTGCTGGCAAACGTATCTGCAAAGTGAAAAGAAACACTATTATTTAATCTTGTGCTGCTGTTCCTACTTTCAAACTCGGTGTTAGGCAAATGGTTTTCTAGCAATAACAGGATACTATATTTGACAAACTAGCGAAAAGCAAGATCTGAATAAACTTCAGAGTTGCACAGTCTAGAACTGATGCTCCACCAACCTTAGCCCAGTGGCTTTCCCCCTGTGCTTCTGACCCTACAAGGAATTAGACAACTTGCTAAAAAGAGCTACTAGCAAAACTGCAATCTTTAGGTCTCTTTTTACAAAGTCTCTTTTCATTAGATTATGTCAATATGTCAGATTTTAAGCAGAGGATCTGGTATATTAATTTTAAAATTAATCTAGGATTACTATCTAATCTTTTGATTTGTGACACCCCACCCCCAAATGGATATGTGCAGTTTTTCTTCCTTTTCAGTTCTGAAATTTCTTCAACTTGGATGGGTTGAATGCACTCTCCACTGCAGTTTGCTGGAAGTATTTTAGAAATATCCCCCTACATCAGGATATAGGCCAATTGGGGATGGCTCTATAGAATTCCCATGCCACATACTCCTCTTTTGCTCTTACTACAGGGAACCTCACATCTCGTTCTGAAGAAATAGCTGGCAGAGAATATGAAGCTTATTTGTGGCTTCTTCTGTTTGACCAGGACTTTGATGTATCCTATTGCTCGATTAAGTGCCTCTTTTTGTTCTCACTCATCTCACTTACTCCCTCAGCCACAGAATAGCATCAATCTTAGTTATCATTGCTATTGTTCTATTTTATTCTATTTTTATTTAGTTTTTATTTATATCTATAGTTTCTAGACATATCTGTTTCCATATTTGAAGTACATTATGTTTTCTGCCTGTAAGGTATTAATAGATAGGAACTAAAGCCACCTAAGCCCCGTAGTTCAGACATTAAAGGATATGAAATAGTAATAACTGAAAGGGGACCATAGCATATGTCTACATTTCAAATGATTTCTGCACCTGCAATAATTGGAAAAGAATTGATACATAGGGGAAGCAGAAGCTGAATCTACAACTTCATCTTACACTTTTTTCCTAGACAGGTTCTTCTTTAGAAGCTTTGTAGCATTATACAGGGACCTACTCTGTCTGATGGCACAAACAAATCTGTTTTGGAAATTTATCTTTTCTCTCACCTCATCCTTCATTCTCTGGAACGAAAAATCTTTCCCCCAGTATAAATGATTCACTCGTCCACTAACAAACACTGAGTTTTCTTTACAACTATTACAATGTACTTTTCCTTAAAACTATTTTTTGAAATATAAATTGGGATTATGTTTCCTAGCTCCAGCTCATGGTCAATGTTAATTATAGTAGTGATAATGCAATATCATTGCATAAGGATAATATGAGAACAATATTTAACATGTCCTGTCTACTTGCAATATTAACACAAATCCTGTAAAAGAAGTTTCAGAAACTGAATCTCAGTCTGGGGGGTTCGTACTCATACTTTCAACTTAACGGGTTTTATGAACTACAGTTTGATGATGCTTGAGCCCCTATGGGTACTTAGCACAAAATTGTAAGCCATTATTGGCAGGATCACACTTCACTTGACCAAATCACATTATGCCTTAGCAGAAAGTGTGAATCATTTCAGAAAGTGGCTTGTGTAAAGCAGACATCTACTGTAGTGAATTCATGATAACAGTAACTTCTGAATCAAGTCTGAGGGCAGATAGTTTGAACAGCTTCATTCTACAACTTAAAGTAAACAAAAGAGACAGGCCTTACTTTGAAAAGCTCAACTTGGCTCCCATTCTACGAAGTCAAATTAGAAGGAAATCCAAGTTTATTTATCTTTCTTTCTGTATTTCAAAGCATTGTTTGATATCTACCTATCTATCTCACATTATTTTATTTTCCTGAGGCAGGTACTAATCTTATGATGCTCCAATCACAAACATTTTAAAGGAGAATTTATTGTTATGTAAAATACATCTCAAGTATGCAACTAGATGTATTTTGTAAAAAAAGAAAAGAAAACAAAGATTCCAGGCTGCTTTAACTGAACGCTTCCAGTACAGCAGCCTTAGGTCACCTTGGATAAAAAGAGAAAAGATAGCTCAGCCTACAAAAGCAGTTCTTTAAAATGTCATTCTTGTGCAGGGTTTAGAAACAGCTTTTTCCTATGGAATCTTGGATGCAAAACTGGGACGATTTAGCTGGTCGCTAGCTCTTCATTCCCACACAAAGGCAAGGCCAAAGAGGTAGGGCAAGTATGTTAATTTATATTAAAATTCAAAAGCTGCTTTCCCCCCCAGAAGCAGCACTGTGGACATTTCTATAACCGCTGTAAAAAAAAATAAAAGGCTATTTCTTCAGAGTTCTGCTTCTGCTGCTCCACAGCAACTTAATAATTAGATTGCAAAACTGATGTCAAAATAAGAAAGTTCATACTAGGTCCTTTTGCAACAGCCAGCAGAGTTCTTGGCACGCTGTGGGTTGGCAAGGTTGTTTGCAAAAACACTCTTCATTCACAGGATAGTTTTTATGAAATGTATTGGTTTGCTTATTTATTAATAAATTTAGTTTACATAGAAGCTTGTCTCACATTCTGGACTCTGGGTGGCTAACAATACTAAACAGCATTATAAAAATATCGGAAACAGAAAGGCAACATATATAAAACATGAGTTGGGGTAAAAAAAAAGCAGACTCATCAATATGTAACAAATCAGCACAAACAATATATTTCCTATTGTCCAGACACCTGCCTGCCAGGTGATTGTCTGACTAACTGAGAGCTGAGCACTGAGTCCTTTATTAGTAAAGGCAGGAGCGAACTACCGTGTTTCCCTGAAAATAAGACAGTCTTATATTAATTTTTGCTCCCAAAGGAGCGCTAGGTCTTATTTTCGGGGGATGCCTTATTTTTGGGGAAACACGGTAGATCGCCCATCCCCACCACCGAATAACACCTGGCTTTTCCCTCCCTGCTATACCCGGGCGCTCCTTATCTGATTCAGAGGGCTGCAGAAAGATCCGCTCGGCTGAAAACTCCAGGGCGCTTTCAGTCAGCTGTAAAATTCGTGCACTTACAGTCAGCTGTAAAGTGCTTTAGGAGCCTTCCGGTAGCTTTGAGAGGCTTCTCGGAGCTTTGGGAGGCTTCTGGTAGCGCTTTACCACTGACCG
>JANHFO010003345.1:22644-38163 GCA_032468095.1 Pareas carinatus
ATATGCTCTGGGTCCTGAGCTAATTATGATAGGTGTGGCTCAGCTTGCTTCAGCTGGCCATGCATTCTGTAAACCAATCTGTAGGGTTCTTAAAGGGATCACAACCCGTATAACCCTAACAATAAGCACACTTGCGTGCCTACCGTCCCTGTTCTACTGTCCCCATTTATTTATACTGATTTATTATTATGCATTTGCATATACCTATCTATACCTACATGTTTATATAATATGTTCCTACTTATACTTGCTTTTTTCTCATATGCGCTTGACTAAATAAATAAATAATAATAATAATAATAATAATAATAATAAATTTTATTTGTTTCCCGCCCTTCTCCCGAAGGACTCAGGGCGGCTTACAGGCATATAAAAGACATACACAATATAACATAAACAATCATGTCCAATTCTTGGAGACTATCCTGGACATATCCCTGCAGTTTTCTTGGTAGGGCTTTTCAGAAATGGTTTACTATTGTTTCTTTCCTAGGTCTGAAAGAAAGTGACTGGCAAAAAGTCGCCTAGATGACTTTGTCTCTAAGCTAGAACTAGAACTCACAGTCTCCCAGTTTCAAGTCAGATGCCTTAATCACTACACCAAATTGGCTCTGCCTATGTATTAAATATGGTAAATTCACAAAATCAACTGGCTAAATGGGATAAGCAGGCAAAAAGGTCTCAAAGGAAATGGCCTTTAGCAGTTTTATATAACTAAGAACAGCAAGATTGAGATGGAAAGTAGGACACCAGGTGATCCCTCCCCTGCTCAACAGAATGAAAGAAACAATATGGTGAACAGGGATGATATAGCCAACAAGTTGCCTAGTTCATTCCTAGCATACCAGAGGTCTCTTTTGTCAAAACCATTCATCCACACCTTTCTATGTGTCTTCCCCCCACCCTTCTGCTTGCAAATTCTTAGTCATTTGTTTTGTGTCTTAGAGAGAATTTGTACTCTCAGTCTTTAAAAATCCATTCTCTCTCTAATCTGCTCCGGGCTTTGTTTTCCAATTTTGATGGAGATGGCAAGTGCAGATTTATTAGCGCAGCCTTCTTTCCGATGTTTTAGTGCCTTTTAATCTGCAGCGGGAGAATCCCTGGAGTCCATTTCACATGGGTAGCAAGATTCAATTCAGGTTATTATCTTTTCTTTCCAAATGAATTAAGAACACTAAGAATCCCATGTTTAGCTGAGATTTGGAGAGTTAATTCTTGTCACCTGCAAGCCATGTCATCCTAGTAAAACTCAAACTGCCTCTGCCCACTGTTATTGGATTTCCAGGGTGTATCTGAAGTTTAATACTCAAAGGGCATTACAGTTAAAAGAAAAAAAAATGGTAATGTCTGTATATAAAATGTGATTTACTGTAATTAGGTTTAGGAGCAAAATTCTTAATGTGATACTTCCTGCCTTAATCTGGGACATACATGATATTCTATTAAAGAAAAACCTACATTACAGCATCCGGACTTTGTAATGCTAATAGTTCAAAACTACTTAAAAACTGAAACTCTCTTAAAAAGGGAAAGATGACCCACTAATTATCAACTAAAGTATTGGTTTCTTTAAGCTGATTCAGCCCCATTAAATTGAAATAAATAAATCCAGTTTAAAACTGCAAAAGTAAACTTATTCCAGAAAGATAAGCTTTTGTAGGGAAAATAATCCCTTCCTCTGGTGTGTCAAAAGCCACATGGCATAAGATTTGCACTTCAAAGTTTTGTTTAATTATCTATAGCTATTAAAAAATAGACATAATGAATATGATTACACCAGTCAGATATGTAATCAATTTTCCCTTCTGACATATTGTAAAAAGAATATATTAAAACAATATTGAATGCTCAGGTTGAGCATCTGTAAATTAATCTACCAATTTGGAATGGGACAACTTGTCACAGCCAACTCACCATGGCCAACTTGCCATGGGAAACTCCCTGTGGGATAATTCAACAATTTTATTTCATTATTTAAAATAAAATAAAAAAAATTGTCATTCACATTTTGTTTTGTCCTTCTTTTTGCATGCTTTCTTTAATGATTCTATTCCACCATTTCTTTGATATTAATGCAACTTGCAGAAAGTCTTGCAGAAAGTTGTCCCACAGTAAGTTGGCCATGACAAATTGGCCATAGCAAGTTGGACCTTGCAAGTTGGCAATGGCAAGGTGACCGTGGAAAGTTGGTTTTGGCAAGTTGGCCATGGCAAGTTTGATGTGGCAAGTTGGATGTGGCAAGGTGGCCATGGAAAGGTGGCTGTGACCAGTTGGCCATGGCAAGTTTGACATGTCAGTTTGAATGTGGCAAGTTGGCCATGGCAAGATGACTATAGCAAGTTGGCTGTAGCAAGGTGGATGTGGCAAGTTGGTCATAGTGAATTATTTATTTATAATCATATTTATATACCGCCCTTCTCCCCGAAGGGACCCAGGGCGGTATATAAATATGATTATAAAACACAAAGTGAACAATGACATACAACAATAGACATGATTAAAACAATTTAAAATACCAAAACATATAAGGCTGATTTAAGATCCGAATGTTAAAACCAATTTAAAATCGAATTAAAATTAGTATAATATGAAGGAGAAGGGGGAGGGTAAAGGTAAAGGTAAAGGTTCCCCCACACACATGCACCCTAGTCATAGCCGACTCTAGGGATGGTGCTCATCTCTGTTTCAAAGCCATATTCATGTGGCCAGCATGACTAGACACTAAAGACATACAGAGCACGGTTACCTTCTCACAGAAGTGGTCCATATTTTTCTACTTGCATTTTTCATGTTTTCAAACTGCTGGGTTGGCAAAAGCTGGGGCAAGTAACAGGAGTTCACTCCGTTACGCAACTCTAGGGATGCGAACTGCCGAACTGCTGACCTTCTGATTGACAAGTCCACCATCTTAGCTGCTGAGCCACTGCACCCCCTCTATTTTTCGCTTAGGTTTTATTTTCAGGGAAATATGGTACTAAATGCACCTGTCTGTCTGATGATCTTAACTGGGGCTTATTTTGGGGGACAGGGCCTCTATTACGAGCATTCTGAAAAATCACGCTAGGACTTATTTTCCAGTTAGGTCTTATTTTCAGGGAAATAGGGTATAACATGACACTTTAATCAGTTTGCAGGATGGGGTGGGTAGGGAGATTAGAATTTTGAATTCGACCACAAAGATCTTTTATATTTCAGTGGTGTATTTCCTTTGTGTGCATGGTGCAATTATGTAAGATAAACCAATTGCATCTCTCTCTCCCCCCCCCCAATGGATCATCAGCAATCTAACCTGAAGGATGCGGACTGAATGGAAAAGATGATGACCCCCAACCGTACAATGGATTCATTGCTGTGAAACGAAGCAAAATATCGACAGCTTCTCCTAGCTTCCTGTGGCTACATGTAAAGGAGACCTGATGTATCCTAGCTTTCACAACTGCCAGTACACAATGTCAGATAGAATTTGCCTAGAATCTCTAAAGTGTATGGTGAGTGTTCTGAATTCTCATCTAATAATATCTAATATCTAATAACAACAGAGTGGAATGGACCTTGTAGGTCATCTAGTTCAAACCCCCCTGCTCAAGCAGGAGACCCTAAACGATTTTTGATAAGTGGCTGTCCAATTTCTTTTTGAAAGCTTCCAGTGATGAAGCACCCTCAACTTCTAAAGGCAAGCTGTTCCATTGGTTGATTCTTCTCCCTGT
Source organism: Pareas carinatus (assembly GCA_032468095.1). Taxonomy (NCBI): domain Eukaryota; kingdom Metazoa; phylum Chordata; class Lepidosauria; order Squamata; family Pareidae; genus Pareas; species Pareas carinatus. The sequence continues at coordinate 26,352 of JANHFO010003345.1, forward strand.
CAGAAAATTTCTCCTTATTTCTAGCTTGAATCTCTCCTTGATCAGTTTTTATCCATTGTTCCTTGTCTAGTTTTCACATGCTTTGAAAAATAGGTTGACCCCCCCACTCTTTGTGACAGCCCCTCAAATATTGGAACACAGCTATCATGTCACCCCTGGTCCTTCCCTTCACTAGACAAGCCATGCCCGGTTCTTCATCTCTTACACTGTAATCATGTCACTGCAGGCCTTTATGATCAGTCTGTTTGAATTAGTCGTGTGTGCAATATATCAGACATCCAGCAGAAGTTGTCAAATGAAAGTTTTGGCAGGAAATGTTATTTACCATGCCAGTTTTTGTGAATGGCCCCTTACCTATTCTGTTACAATTCATTGTGGATCGTTCTGGGCATCACAGTTTTCTGAACACGGCCATGCACAAATAAAGCCGAGGAGAGTGGGGAGGCTGATGGCCATTACAGTTCAGAAAGTAGAAAATTCTTCACTCTTGTTCCCTGCAGGCACAATGATATGGAGAATGCAAATGTGGTGCATCCACTTATCACTAACGTGTATTATTGCAGGCACTTAGAAGCAGACGGAGAAGCTGAGAGACGTTCCAGCAGATAGATGAGTGCATGAAACAGGAAGTGAATGAACAACATAAAAGTCCATTTGTATGTTTGACAATCCTCACCAGCCTGAATATGTTTATGTTTGCATGATAGCTTTGCCTCCATCTAAATGAAATATTTGCAAATGGGGTAAGGGCCTTTAGGGCTCCAAGCTAACCCATGCGAAGACAAAAATGTATGAGTTGACATGCAAATGTTTTATAAGTAGCATGTGTTTTACATAATAGTGAAAGCACGCATCGCCCAACTTAAACCTTTCCATTTCAGCTTTTGGAATGACTGGCAACCTGCTACCACATCTTTTTTATTTTTAGAGACTTGTATGTTCTGTTATTATTTGGGCCTGTTTTGCTCTCTTGGTAGATGTATTCCAAATATCGTTTTAAAAACCCAAACCTTGCATTTTGTTTCCAAATCACCGAGACTGTAAAGTAAAACACTGCTACTTCAGTTCTGAACTGCTGCCTGGAATTTTGATCTAAAACACATTCATCCCCTGATCCAGAGGAGAAGGGGTTGCTCCATTAGCTAATCCCCCCATTTCCCCTCGCCCTCATTTTAAAAAATGCTAAAATGCAAGAAGCCGTTAAGCAGAGAAGAACAACTGGAGGATATAGGTAGAGACCTTCTTCTTTTGCTTTTCCTGTCAACTGAACAGTGGGTAAGATTTTTGCTTTTGTCACAAGGTTTCAGAGATGTAATCCTGTCTTAATGGATTGGAGAGAGGAATCATGCCTGGATTGCTTATCTGGGCAAATGGATTCCCTCCAAGAAGAAATTCTGGCTTAAAAGCCTGATGCTTCTGAATTCTTGCCTATGTTTGTGGCTGTTTTTAGAAACAATATTTGAACAATTATTCTGCATCTGTTGATCTTGTTCTGTTAGGGAATTTGCAGTGCAGAGCAAAGCATTTTCTTTCCTTTCTTCTTTTTACCCCAGTATTGTATTCAAAGAGAGGCAGGAAATGATCCTTCAGCACCAATAGTTTATTGTAGTGAAAACCAGTGTTAACAGCACAGCAACGAAACCCTTATAAGAACTCCCAAAACCTGCATGGCCTCATCAGGTAACCCTTAGCTCAGCAGACAGCTAGTCTGTCTCAAGGGTGGGAGGGAAAGCACTCCTCAGCTCAACAGCTCAGGAGCCTGACAGTCTACTCAGAATACAACATGCAGCATTTTCAAAAGTGGTTTGTTATTGCCTTTTTCGTAGGACTGAGAAGAGTGATTGACTGATATCATTTTCATATCTAAGGCAAATATCTCCTGGTTTTTCACTCATCTAGTACCTTAACCACTGGACCAAACTAGCTCTCACTGGGGAGATTTCCAAACCACAAATGAACTGTTCTTGCATTATTCTCTGCTAACAAGAATGAATGGAAGAGTGGAGTCCTTTCTCCTGTGTATGAATGCCAAATCAAGGAAATGATGAGGTCACTCTGGCAGTTGCCACACTCTCAATAAATAAATAAAACCTAGACCAAATGTGCTGTCTCAGAGGCAAGTGGATACTGTCCATGATGTCGTGGCAGACAGGTGATAAGATACAGAACTGTATATACTGATTGGAAGCAGAAGGCCAAACAGATCCTATTTTGGACTGTGAGTGGAATCTACATTGCCAGGTTTCCCCCTTTTTGGGGCTTTAATTTTAAATGTGTGATAGTATTAAAGCTAAATAAACCGGAGTGTGCAATGTTCTCCTCGTCACCTGATCTCTATTGGTGCAAAAAGAAGTTAGAGGTTGTCCGTTTCTGCTTTAAATACAGCAGATCTCTGCATTGTAACTAGCCTCCTCTCTAGATGAGGGAGTACAGCCAGCTTTTGCACAGTGAATGGCAGTAAAAACAAGTCTTGCTTGAAATGTGTTGGTGGCCTGACAAAAGCTAAAACAAATCACTTCCCCTTTCAGGAACTCTACCTGCCTATACTCTTGTATCTATTTCCCAGGAGAGAAATTCAAGAAAAACGAAATCCAATAAAATCTGCACATATAACCTTCTATCTGTTACTACTACAACATAATGTTGGAAAAAGCTGGTATGCTTCTCTCCCACATCATCAGGCTGTTCTTCATCTAATAACTTAGAGATAAAGTGGAAAATTTGCAAAGCCAGAAGCAGACTATTCTCACCCCAAAGAGCTTACTATAAAAATAGCAGGACAAGACATGGTCAAACCCTCTAATCAGCCTTCTTTTGCATAGCAAAAAAGTCTGTGTAGATAAATCCCACTTCCTTGCACAGAGTTTTTACACTATCATATCTGAGTTTCAGTCCTTGTATGTTATTTTTGATAGACAGAAATAAAGTTCACAAGAAAAAACTGATTTGTTTTGAAAACCTTTCTAGCCAGCCCCAACAAAGAACAGCTATTTTCACAAAGATGCACAATTAATTCTAGAGAATACATTTTGAATACATTTGTAACTGCTGCCAAGATGATCAAAAGCCATTGCTTTATATTTTATGTTCAATTTAATTATGTATTTATACACCAGTTTTAGAGACCATCCATCTCCCTCATAGAGTGACTCTGGGCAATAGAAAAACATACAAACCATGTTTAAATACTATAATATAAAACTGTTGAAAACAAGAATAACATTCAGGGCGCTAACCTGCCCCATGGCAGCATGCATCTCTGAAGCCTCCAAGCGACCTGACTAGCCAGGCCCTTAGACATTTACAAGAAGCCAGGAAACAGGAGCGCACCTTACCACTGGGGGCGGAATGTTCCAAAAGGCTGGGGTGGGGGGGGGGCAATGGCAGGGAAAGCTCTCTTTCTGCATTCTGTGAGTCGGAATTCTTTAACTGGCCAGGTCTGCAACATGCCCGCCTGACTAAGTGGGAGGGACAAATGTAACGGGGTGAACATGGCACCAAAGGTAAATTGGTCACATGCCATGTAGGGCTTTAAGGATCCTAACCAACACCCTGCATGGGACACAGAAGCAAACCGGCACCCAATGCAGCTTATGGAGCAGAGGTGCCATATGCACTGTCCTTTGGGTGCCTAAGATTGCTCACATAACTGCATTCTATGGTAGCTTCCTAGATAGTTTTCAAGGACAACTCCATGTAGAGTACCCTTTGTATTTTTTCCTTTTTCTCTTTTTTTCCCATTCTCTTTCATTTATTTTTTCTTGTTTCACCACTTTTATTTGATTTTTTCTTAAATTTTATTCTATATATTTTTTAAAAACATAAAAAATTTTTTTTAAAGTAGCAGCAGTTTCCCATCACAAGCATGCCCTGCTGTGTGACTATAGCAACTTCTATAGCATCAGTTCTTTGAGTAGACACAAAACTGGTGCACCATCACCTTCAAATTCTCTTGGAAAAGAAATCAGATCTAAGAGCCAGAGAGATCAGCCCTTCAAACAATACAGATGGAAGCCAAGAGGTAGCATTGTATGCCTTTTTGCTCCTATTAGTAGTTATGTGAATTGTTGTACTACCATCTGCATAATACATTATTGTCACCACTGGACACTGTCTACAATGATGAGCAACACAAGTTTCAGTCTACTTTAATGTGAGAGGAAGGTAACCTTCCATCTAGAGTTGCTGTAGCCCCTTCTGCAGCTCTATAATTTCTTCTCTTTCCTTGCTAGTGCACCCCCTCTAATAACCACATTGGTTTGCTGATTCACAGGCTGCGGCTTTTGTAGCTCCTAAAAGCTCTGAGAAACTGTTGATTAACCTTCCTGGGTTATTATTAACTCGATGGTGGCTTGTGTATAGGAGCTGCCTTCCCTGTTCTCTCTGGAATGTTTTTGTCTTTGTGGGTTGACAAAAAAATTGGTCATCAGTTTCAGCAAAGACCTCTCCCTGCCCCCAATTCCACCCCACCCCCACCCATGACTCTTTCCCCTCATAACTTGGGAGATGATAAATGGTTGAGGGTCTTTATGCCTTATCAGAAGATAACCAGAACTAAGCTCCTTTTGATACTTGACAGGACAGATTTGTTAACAGGAAACCATTTATAGATAAGAATATTTTATAGTCATTCACTACATGGGCACCTCATGATTAGACTGCTGCAATGCACTCTACATGGAAGTGCCCCTGAAGACTATCTGGAAGCTACAGCAGATTCAAAATATGCAGTAATTGGTACTTCTCATTTTGCTCAGTGTCACTATTACTACTTGAACCACATTGATTGCCAGTTAGTTTCCAGGTGCGATTCAAGATGCTGGTTGTTTCTTTTTTCCTCTATTATTGAAGCCATTTGTGACTTGGTTATCTGAAGAACAATCTTACTCTCATTGATGCTGCATGCCCAGTATATTCATGCAGGTGGGTATACTCTGGATCCCTTGTATTAAATATTGTCACCTTACAGGACTGAGCAAGAATGTTTTCTGTGCCATGGACCCCACCCTCAGGAACAGCACCCCTCAGATCTAGACTGTGCCTTTTCTCCTAGGGTTTTGTAAAGTTATTTAAACCTGACTTTGCTCCCAGTCTAAGGTAGATATCCTAATTTTACTATAGGGAGTTAACAGAAATGTATTCACCTATGTGCACCTTCTCAAGGAATTGTCACCAAATAGCAATTTCCTAGTAGTTAGCTTGTGAGCCATCACAGCTTTTTATTTCCTGCTGCTGTAATACATTGTAGAATGAAAAATATATGGTGCAGTTTCATCACCTCCTAACATTTAGTTCCGTTCCAAGGATGTACATTCTCTGAGGGCATAGAATGAAACTTATTTATGTTCTGTTCATTTCTAGGCACAAATATAAACATTTATACAATATAAATATGTTTCACTGAGGGGTAATTATATATTATGCCAAAATTGCACAAGGATATGAATTGACCATAAATAAATAATTATATTTGTTGTATTGATCTTTTCCTTTTTATTTAAATAATTGAAGTGGCATATATCTCACTTGTCTTATTTCATTTTCACAATTGTTTCATGTGGTTGTAAGATATGCCCTGTTTAAACCTGTCTGAAGGTACCTGGGTTGATCAGTTCAAGTAATTTCAAGGAGAAGCATTAAACCTCTACTTAAAAAATGTGATTCAATTCACACATTATATTTGGCCAAAGTGAGAAGGGGGACTGCAGCATCAATTTCTTGCTACTTCTCCCAAGAATGATAGGGTCAAAACATTCAAAAAAGGAAAAAATGGGTGTGGTCAAGGAATAAAATGGCCATTTTAAGCCCCAAATCTCTAGAAAAAATATTACACACATTTTTGGAATGTGGGCTCAATGTGCTATGAATTCTGGATAAGCATAGTACTTACCCAAAACCATGAAGGGATGGACTATCCTGCGATCTACCTCTCAAAGAGACTATTCCCGAAAAAACAAAAGAACAGCAGCATTGAATAAGAATCCTATGCGCTAAAATGGGCAATCAGTGCTCTGCCTGTACATTTGTGGAGTCAGAAATTCACAACCATCCATCAACAAATGACTGCAACAATTGAAAGATACCAATTCATGGTTAACCAGATAGTTAACATTGCAACTGTACAACTTTGATATTATAGAGTGGGACAGCAAAATGTCATTGCTAATTCTCTGATGCAATATGAGAAAGACACAGAAATGGCATTAGTTTCATAAAAATAAAAAAAGGAAAGAATGTTGCTTTTTTTTTAACTAAAAGGGGTGAGATACGTATGTGACGGAGCAGGTGGCCCAGCAAATGGCTAAGATATGTGCTTCTGTTGTGCTGTCTCTTTAAGCTTTCTCTCCAGCCAGCACAGCTACTGAGGTTATAAAAGCTGTACCGAGCGGCAACAGGTGTGGTGGTGATGTGTAAGAGATAGAGGGAAGGATGTGTATATTCATGTGTGGAAGGAAAGCAGCCTGAAGCAGCTAGAAAGAGTTTTCTCTAACAGAATTCACAGGGAGTAGAAGCAGTAGTTGGAGTATAGCAATAGTAGCAGTGGTGAGTAGTGTGTAATAGCTTGCAGATGCATTTGTGTATGTGTTGTCTAGGGGCTTGTGTTGTTGGCTTGTTTGTGTTTGAAGCCCATTGAATTGAGCATATTGAAAAGAATTCAGGACAGACAGACCCAATATCTCCTTGGAAGACCTGTCATAGTAACTTGTGGCCACCATGGGTCATGTGGATAGTATCACAACTGGCAGTTTAAAGGGGCATGATGGCTCAGTGCTTGAAGAGCCATTGCACCCCTTTAGATTGCCTTGTCATTTGGAAGGCTGACAGTCAGGGTTTGAGATCCAAGCTCTGTGTCATGGGGTGAGCTCTTGTTACTTGCCTGGAATCCTACCAACTTAACAGTTCAAAGGCATGCAAATGTGAGTAGATAAATAGGTAGCACTTCTGTGGGAAGGTAACTGCGTTCCGAGCACCTGAGCGTACAGTCATACTAGCCACATGACCACAGAAGCATCTTTGGACAATGCTGGCTCCCTCAGCTAAGAAAGGGAGACAAGCAGCGCCCCCTAGAGTCAGACATAACTGGGCAAGGGGGAACCTTTAACTTTAGTTATAGCTGTATTTAAGTGGAATTAGGGGGTTTCTGATCCTGTTTTCCTTGTTAGACAATAATTTTATTGTTTAGCTTCCTGTGTACTATGGCCTCTACCTACCATGTAATAATTGCAAAGATTTTGACATTCTCAGTTACACAACATCTCATAGAATATTGGATATTATTCATGAATAAATAATAAAATCGGCATTCTTCAAACTGGCCTATTTGGGTGTGCAGAAGAGGTGTTGACTATAGTTCCCAAAATTTCAATTCAGTAAATCCAGTAGGCAATCTGGAATTTGTAGTCCAACGCATTTCGAAGTGTTTGCTGCAAACAGTCTATTATCTGAAAGCAGGCTATTTGAATCTATTTACATATTTTGTGCGCTTCTCATTCTGCTAGTCTGTGGGTGAAGTACAGTTGAGGATCATCAGCATATTCGAGAAGCAGACATTGTGCTGGCCGTTGACCTCACTCAACAGTTTTATATAGATGTTAAAACAGACATTAGCGTTTCAAGCCCTAGTGTACCCCATGAGTAAAGGCCAAAGGCTTGACCTCTCTCTCCCCAAACAACTAGCACCAACTGGAACTTACTAGAGAGAAAGGAAATTGGGTTACCTTTACTGCCAACCCCTGTTGCCACATAACAAGGTGAATGAACATTCCTAACTAACCATGCATTCATATTGCAAAGGATTAATAGATTCTTCTGGTTTCATTTTCCCTCCCACCAAACATTTCTGTCTGCAGGAAAATAAATACCAACCCTTAACATAGATTGGGCAAATTTGAAAATATGCATGAAGTGGTAGCTTTAGCCATATGATTAACAAGGACAGAGGACACAGGGTGAAACAGAAAGGAATCATAATGGTACTTCTAATTGGTGCAACTTTTGTTCCACATCTCTTACCTATTAGCCGAGTTGTTTCTGAATATGAGTATAGCAATTTTCTGAAAGAATGTTAAATCAGTGTTTAGAAATAGCCTGACCCACAAATAACAGGTGTAGAGAGAGTGTAGGGTATAGCAGGAGGGAGCAGTCAATAAAAGGCTAGTCATCTATCAGTGCTGTAAGGGGATGGTGGTGCTTTCAACAAATACTAAGGAATGATGTTCACTTTCCCCTCACTCCCACAGGGGAGGAGGGGAGTGCTACATAAACTGCATCTGCATTTTGCTGATTCTGAGACAACCATTCCAACAAATTGCAGCACTCTAGCTGCCTCCTCAGAGATAATTAGCAATGATACAAGGATTAAAAAGAGTAGCCATGCAAATCCCTTTGTGGGCAGAAGCAACAGAAAACCTGAAATGAATTAAGTGAAAACAAAACTAGTAGAATAGAATTGGCACAGTCCAGTTTTCTTTCTTTCCTGCTTTAAAGTGATCTTCTAGGAGTACAGGCCTAGCATTCTTTCAAAGCAACATGAGCCCACGAAAAAGACAGGTCCAGTGTTCCTTCAAAAAGCACTAAAGATTTGTTCATAAGGGACTCATGTAAATCCTGAAACTGATGAAAAGTGATGAGCAAATGCCTATGTGGAATTCAACAGTTGGTCTCTCCTGGTGTATGGTAATGGTCTGTAAGAATAACCTTGGGGGAACAGGAGGAAGAGCTGTAGTCTAGAGAAAGACTGATAAGCGAAATCTGAATCCAAAGGAGGGATGGGTGTGGAGACATCATCTTAGATGGTATCCTCCCTAGTTTTCTGGAGAGTAAAAATGAGAGGAGAGGTGCTTTCAGATTTGGAAGATTCTGTCAAGGTAACTTTACAATAAAAGTAGCGTTAGCACTCAGAATTTGTACTTCTTGTCTAGACTACCTCAAAAGGCTGACACCTGCAAATTTATATCAGAGGTCACAGAGAATGGTGTCCAGCAACCAGACCTTAAGAGGTCATGGTTTTAGCAGCCTGAAGGTCCAGCAAATGGATTTCAAGTTTTAACAGCATCACCTACCAAATGATGTAAAACATACCAGAACCTATCTGTAGAACAAGAAGTAAAACGTGACTTGAAAATCAGAACATGTAAATATAACTTTAAGCTTCCTTAGACATGGACTGGGTATGAGATGAAAACCATCTTAGAGTAATTGACTTTTGCTTTGCATCTCTGTGTGTGTGTGTGTTTGAGAGAGATTTAAACTATTGTGTTATCACTTTTTTCTTCCTATAATGCTCCTGGTTTTATTATATATGGCCATTGATTCTGTGGATAGTTTGGAAACATACTAACTAAATACATGGTGAATAGGACTAGGGGAGAAATGGAAATCTCTCCTTCCTGGTTCCTCTCTCTGATTTTTAATACACATGTGTTTAATTTTTCCTACGGCATTATGTCCCTTCCCTTTTGTTCATCTCCATGACTTGATATAGCACCAACTAGGAAAGTGAAGTAGAAGGGAAGTGAATTTCAATTCAAAATGAATGTTTTGAATTGAAATCTAAATACAAGAAGAATTTGTAAGGTTCAGACATAGTCCGCATTTCTGCAAGCAATATAAACCCTTGGGATTTCTATTTCCAGTCCCAGAAACTTGTGTCGATTGCATGATTTTGGCCCTAATTGTTGTGCGAACCTAACCAATTGTCGTTAATTCTATCAGTTGTTACCGTGGAGAAGATTAAACGCCAACATATTTTCCATAAAACTAAAGGAACTTAAAGAGCACATTATTTTCCTACTTGATGTAGCGTGGAATGTACTGTTTTCATACCTATCTATCGAAAAAATAACTGTCTTCCACGAGGGCCCAGCCCAAGTCTGAACAGGCCAATCGTGTATTTTTTTACCTGCATGGGTAAGGGGGAAGAATCAGTTTTGGAAAATGGAAAGTTATCCAGAGCAGGTCCAATAGTTATAAAACCAGGATTAGAATAACATAGAAATAAAATTTAGCACCCTCCATTAGAGGCTGGTAATTCCCTGTCCTGCCATCTATGCATATTTCTGGGTGGGGCAGCATTCTAGTTTGGATGATGGAGTTAGGGCAAGAGCCTTTTCCAAGCCTTCAAATTTGAGTTGGTTAATGTATAGTATCAAATTTGAGGCAGGAAGAACCAACTTTTACTTGGAAACAAACTTGTCCTGTTATATTTTCAACACCACGTATGAAAGGCAGGCTTTGGTTTCAAATGGTAGAAGTATTCCCATCCATTTCAATACAGAAAAGCAATCGTCGGCACGCATCGACCTGAAGGTAAGGAACGCTGAACTCAAAACAAGCTTCCTTTTGAGTACTACGGCTAGGAAAGCACAAAATTACACCGTGCTTCAAGTTGTCCTGGAAAGAAGGGGGGAAAGTAACGCTTGGGCGGTTTTTCATTAAGTTTTTGAACTTCCCTTTCGCGGCCAGGAAACGCGAAGTAAAGAGACCTTCTCCGCTTTCTTTCAATCCCGTTGCGGTGGGGGGGCGCGGGGGGGGGCGGCGAAACAACAGCAGCCCATCCAAGGCGTTTGGCAGCTGAACCACGAAGGGGAGAGGCGGGTGTCCCCAACTTACCGCAGACTCCGACGACGAGCAGAAGCAGGCTAAAGACCAGAAGCACGGGGGAAGCAAATCTGCCCATCCTGGTCTCAAATTAACAAAACTACGAAGCTGTCTGTTTCCGAAATATCCGCCCCGAAGATCCGCCAACTTCTAGCAAGCCGTGTCGCCGGGAGATCCGAAGACCGGGCAGACGCGGCCAGAAAGGAAACAGCTGTCAAATGGGAGTCACGGAGTGCCATCGCCGGTCGCCGAGGTCGCAACTTCGTAGGATCCTTTTCTCCACCCCTCCCAGAAAGAGGGGGGGCTTAGTAGGGGAGGAGACGACCTCTGACAGCCAGTGTTGTACACCCTTTACCCCTAGCAAAGATGTCCTCCAACAGTGCCTAAATTCACTGGCCACCTTTTTTCCTTTTAGTGGCGAAATGAAAACTGAACCTCCCTATTCCTCCTGCATCTAATTCTCTTACTGTGGAGCTACTATAAGAACGCTACGCAAATCAAACAACGTGAGAAAGACCCTCCCTTCTTTTAACCTACTTGGTCCTCTGGGTTTAATGACAAATTTAAAGAAACAGGAGCAACCATCCCATTCAAACTGGCTCCAATTCATAACCGCAAACTATTTCTTTACTTCCTCTTTTTTTTGAGGTTCATTTTTTTTTTAAATTATGGTCACGATTCGGAGAATGGAACTGTAGCCTTTGGGGGGTGCAGAGTGCGGAAGAAGTTGAGAGAAGCTGTGGCATTTTCCCTCTAATAAAAAACAAAACAAAACAAAACAAAACCACCCTCAAATTGTCTGGAGAAATAGTTAGCCTTAGTACAGCAAGCAATAACTTGGGCCTTGCCCACCTTGGCATCATCTCCCATCATCCACTACAAATGTGCAAATGGCAAAAATCTCTTAGAAGTATATAATCCTTGGATAAATATTTACATAAATGCTCTTCTTTGAAGTTGAGTTTAGATAGTTTATGTTATATATCCATCTTGATCCTTCCATAACTCTCTCGGAATATTTGATTTAGCAGTCAGTGCTCTAGAGATAACTTCACTAGAGGTATCAGATACAAATTCAGAGATTTGCAGTTAAATAAAGTTTAATTATTTATAAAGCACTAGCTGACCCGGCCACGCGTTGCCGTGGCTCAGTTTGTGGCTTTTTGAAGTGCCTGGGGCAGAGATGCACTCCCCCCCCAAATCCAGGCACTCT
>JANHFO010003345.1:74110-85157 GCA_032468095.1 Pareas carinatus
TAGATAGATAGATAGATAGATAGATAGATAGATAGATAGATAGATAGATAGATGATAGATAGATAGATAGATAGATGGCTAGCTAGATAGAATAATTATTGTTTTAAAAAAATATAAAATGTTTCAATTCCATCATTTTTAGATGGAATATCTATCTTCTAACACTTTATCTGGACATTTCTTCTTTAGGGATCATTTTCTATTGCTATTGTTCCAGTGATATCCCTTAACAAACCAAGTAGTTCAAAACCTGGGCTGAAAATAGCCTAGCTTGAAATAATTGAAACTGGGAATAATTAATGCATGTCTAACAATCAAAATATGAACTCTCTAGCAACCCTCTATATGACCGTCAGGTTGTGATATTGCTTTAATGTGAAAAAACCTTACTTCATTACAAATTGAGTGTCATCTCTATCACAAGTTCTTCTCCTACAGATATAAAACCAAAAATCTATATATACAAAGTGCCTACCAAACTAAAGCCAACTTTGTAGACAATTGCACCCAATAGTAATAATGTTACAATCTTTACTATGTCCTGAAATCTTCCCTGATTGTTATAAAATAATGCAAATAAAAAACAAGTTGTACATTAGATGCATATACAAAATTTGTTGATATTCTTGTTGACTACATGAATTACAAAACTACATGAATTACAAAACCAGTTGCTTTGTAGATTGTGGGAAAAAACTTTAGTTTTCAGTTCTTTTACTGAAACTCTCATTAGTTGTTGTGAATTGCAAGATAGGACTACCTGTTTAAGTAGTCTTTTGTTTGACAAGTTTCTTCTGTCTTGAGCTCTTTTTATTGCTTCTTGCAAGACTTTAATGCAATTGTCCCTCTTCCAAATCCAAAAAGTTTTCCCTTGTTCCCCAGTTACTTTGTTTAGGAGGAGAGTAACAGCTTCCAAACAGCTCTCCATGGGTGGTGAGAGGATGAAAACTATTGTGTGTAAGGAGGCATGTGATGAAAAAATGTGTGGGCAGTATTGTGAATGTACAGATACATCTAAGCACGTTTAAAATGGAAAAAAGACACACATTAAAAAAATTGCTTACATTGTTCATTACTGTCGACCCAAATTGAACAAGAGGAGTTTGCCCATCATTTGATACTACAAGTAAATCAGGACAGATGGTCAAGGACACACAGGATATGATTCTGTTCCAATCTGCATGCAACCAAAACACAAGCAGGGTCTGATGACATCTTTTTTCTGCTTTGTCCCTGTGACATTGTCTTCATTTCCGTTCCAGCTGATGCATGCAACCAGATTAAGCCATCCAAAGTTATAACTATATTAAAGTAGCATTTCCTCCACAGGGCAGCTTCAAGTTGTACAAAGTTTGTTGGGTTTTGCCATCAATTACCTTGGAGAAAAGTTAGGTCAGTGGTGGTTTTGAAATAAAAGCAGTAGATGCACACCAGTGGGGATAGCAAATTTCTTTCCACTATGGCTTTCTGCTGACCCAAGGATCCTTGGAGTGCCGGATCAGTTAATAATGGCGAAAGGCCATTTCTGGGTGAATATGGTAGACTGAAGAGAACTCTGCTGATAGGGAGGTCAAATATTTGCAGCATTTACAAAGGAGTTCCTACAATCCTCTCTGGATAAAAGAGAGAGACACAAGATCGCCCAAGCTGTTTCCTCTTATGATTGACCTTCAGGAAGAGAATGCAAGATGGTGGTTTCTGAAGGGAATGGGAAATCGGAAGATGGAGAAATTTGCCACATTTTCTCCAGTTGCCAACAGACCCTTTCAAAGGATGCTAAAGTCATGTACATCCCTTGCTAACAATTTTTGGAAATTGTCTATTAATGGCTTCAAAGCAGTTAGGACACCTGCTGAATGACAAGGCTGGAAATATTGGATGAATGCCTTCAATCCCCAATATGAGAATATGAAAATGTATTTTTATAATTTTTAAGAATTTTTTTAAAAAAAAAACCACAAAAAAGCAAGACAAAGTTTTGGCTGCAGACAGTTTTAAGAGCTTAGAAAATGTGGGAGTTTTGGACTTTGAATATTAAGACTTTGAAGTTATTTTTTTAAAAAATAAAGGTATACTTGTGGGAAACATGTTTTGAGATTGGAGGTATATGACAAATATCTTATAATGGCATTGAGAGACATCTTTGAGGAAATGTACAGGGACCTATGCACTGAATTTGATTCTATCATGTCAACTATGTTGTCGCTTCTTGAGAACAGTTTGTTCCCAGATGAAGATATTACAGAACAAAATATGCAGCAAAATTTACTTGAGAAGAATATGAATGAGACTCTGAATAAGAATTTGTCACCACTTCTGAAGAGAAAACTGGATAAGTTTTTTTTTAAATCATACAAATAAAAAATAAAAATGATAACCTCAAAGAACAATCAAAATAATTTCCTTTTGTTTGATTTATGAAAGAGACTGTAAAGAATTTTGTAATAAGGATCAACAACTGTCTGAATAAGTCTTGCTCCTAGAACAATTTTATGTAATAGTTTAACTGTTTAAACTGTTTAAACTATATTTAACTGTTTCTTTTTATTCAAAGTAACGAAGTTTGGAGAATTGTCTTTTTAAAGGAGAAATTATTTCTCTTCATTATGTTAAATTTTAGTCTTTTATTTATATTAGGATATTGAGATTATATTTGTGAAATGTGGATCTGTTTAAACCTTAGAGTGGAGTTATGGAATGTACAAGTTGCTATTTGGGGTGAGGGAATTATTGGTAATTGAAATGGGAAAATTGTTGTATGATGTGATTTGTAAAGGGGAAATGCTGGCTGGGGAATTCTGGGAATTGAAGTCCATTCGCCTTAAAGTTGTCAAGATTGGGAAACCCTGCTCTAAATAGTTCACTGAATATTCAGGATGCAAAAACCATTCCAACCTTACGAAAGTAGATAATGGAAGACACCTCACCCCTTAGGACCTCAGATCTTGAAGGAGATTCTTTGCAATGGTTCTAAAGATTCTGCCCAAATTTCCCCATATTCCAGAAAAGAAAAGAAAATTACATGGGGAATAATCTTAGTAGCTATATTAAAAATAATTTTAATTATATTTTAATGTACATCAAATTTGGATTCTCTTGATTACATTCATTGTTTTGTTCTGGTCTCACATATTTTTGAAGTGCCATGCACAGTCAAGTGTAATTGGTAGCTTGAAAACAAAATTGACATTAGGGGCTGATGGATTCTATTCTTTTCTTCTCTCAACTGAAACCACAATATGAAATGCCAGACACTTGCAGGTATAATGCTGTTGCATAATCTAAATGAGTCCAGAAATTCTCTCTCTTGTTAGCTGTCACAGCCATACGAAGATCAAGAGATCCAACCTTCTTTCCCAACCAGATGCCCCCAAATATGTTGGGTTCTAACTTTTAGACCCATTAGCCACTATAGCATGGAAGGCAGAAGGTTGTTGAACAACGTTTAGTACAGCATCATCAGAGAAGGCAGTGTTGTTTAAATATTATGATTCCAGCTTACATATGAATGAAAGAATTGCTAATAATTGTGGTGACAACAGCAGTGAATTTGGGGAAAGAGAAAACTCATTATTAGAGATTCAGCTGAAGTATGGCTTTTAAAACTATGCATACTATTTGCATTGCACATATAACACATTTTTTAAAGTAATTTCAGTATAAGATTCTTTCCAAGATATTGAATACATGCTTATGCCTGAAAACCAAGACACAGCTGGCACATCTAATTTTAGGCCTACCAGCTTTAACAATTTCCATTTAGCAACTGAATTGTGTACAGTAGTTTTTGCCACGCTAGTGGCGGATAATGGAAATATAGGCCTACCCATTTGAAAAAACTGCTGTGGAGAAGGGTGGCATATACTTCTCGACAGTGTAAATCCATAATATAGAATCAAACATATGCAATGTTGCTAGAATTTGCATGGTTGTGGTTTAAAAGCTCCTGCATATAAAAAATAGTCCAAATTTCCTTTTTTAGAGAATACAAATCAGATGGAAATAAGAATTGATATATTAAAATGCACACAAAATTCTAAATAAGATTAGTTTAACCAGATTGCTTCTTGAGTAGGATCTCAGAGTTCATTCTGGGTAAGAAAATGAGACAGAGGAAGCTATATTATCAGTTAGTTTCCTGACCAGATCTGTCCTTGATATTTTATTTGCAAGCTATTATAAAACTTGCCTGAGATGTCTTTGAGAAAATGTCCATGGGAAAGCTTCCAGACTTTTCTCCTTTAATATTCAGGTATTTTTATCTGGATTATACCAACTGAGTTCCAGAATATAGATGTGAGTTATACAGGTAGTCCCCAATTTACGACCGCAACAGAGTCCAAAATTTCTGTTATTAAGCGAGTTGCTAAGTTGTTAAGTGAGTTTTGTTCCCTTTTACAACCTTTCTTGCCACAGTTAAGTGAATCACTGTACTTGTTAAGTTACTAACATGGTTTTTAAGTGATTCTGAAGCCTCCATTGTCTTAGCTTGACAGAAGGTGATCACATGACCCTGGGACACTGCAACCATTATCAATAGGAACCCATTGCCAAGTGTCAGAATTTTGATCATGTGACTATGGGGGTGCTGCAACTGTCGTGTGAAAAGTGGTCATAAGTCAATTTGGTTGACTGATCGGTTGATTAGTAAATAAATCCATTTTTTGTAAAGGGCGACACCTAGTGGTCCCTGAATGCAGGAATGAAAGCACTGTTTTCCATATTGCCTTTTCAGCCCAGACTCAGGCCATCACAGGCAGCTACCAATGTTTTGTTATAGGGAAAATTCACTGGAAAAGTCTCCCTTCCTTTTCTAGTGAGTCTTCCTGTAACAAATAAATAAATAAATAAAAGTAAGTAGGTGAGGCAATGAGATGACGATATCCCTGACTTTCCATGATTTTTTTCATGATTCCTCTTCCTGTGATTTAATATTTGAGAGCATCATTTAGTAAGTGTTGTTTAAGCAAAGTCTTATATAACTGTTATTTGCATGAGCCAAAATGTTCGAATGTCTATGGAGATTCTCAGTCATCCAGATCATGGTTGTCCCAAAGGTGCTTTTTCAAAAGGCAACTGGACTTTGTTTTTCCTTGAAGATGTTTTGCTTTTCATCCAAGAAGCTTCTTCAGTTCTGTTGCTGCTGCTTCAGAACTGACAAAACTTTTTGGATGAGAAGTAAAATGTCTTCAAGGAAAAACAAAGTCCAGATACCATTTGAAAAAGCACCTTTGGGGTGTCCAGAAGCAGTACACACAGCCAATAACCCAAGAAGTAGCTATTATTCAGTGCAGGATACCTCTAAAATCTGAAGACTGTAGAAGTCATTGTGTTTATTCCAGGAAACACAAACTCTGGAGAGAAGGGTAAAATGAAGCAATCCTCCTCATTTAACATACATGTTGTAGCAAGTCCTTCAGGTCCTCCTGAATAATAATAACAAATATATGTGAATTATGATACCATCCTGGTTTTCAAGTATGCCAAGGACAAGAGCCCAGCTGAAGCTGACTACAGGTTGCACCTTTACCAGCTAACAGCCTTTATTATTTAAAAAGCGTCCTAGGCATAAAAACCACACATTAAAAAAAATGTTGACCTGTGGAATTTTCCACCACAAGCTAAAGTAATGATTTTAATTGCTTTTTAAAAGGACAGGAATTACTGGAATAGAGATCTATCAGCCCCTGTTAACTGTGGCTTAACGTCAGCATTCAAGAATAGTATAACTTTGAATACCAACTGCAAAAGAACAAATTATGAGGACTGCTCCTCTGCCTCTTATATTTTGATGGGGAATTTTATGGCTGCTCTTGATCGCAGTCTTGCATTAGATGTCCTCAGCCAGTTCAACTGGTCAACATGGTGTCCTCAAAGGTGGAGAAGTCCACATTTCAACTAGTCGCTGGAATTCTTAGAATTGTAGTGCCTACTATTTTCTTGGCAAGTTAAACAGGCGGTTCCAGTTGTTTTAGCCTATGTTCTTTATCCTGACATGCTGGCTGAGTTTGATAAGAGTTATAGAAATTGTGCCATAAAGGACTAATAAAGGAGAATATTTGTAACTTGGGGTTGAAACGAGAAGTCCTTGGTGCTCTCTGAGCTTGGTTATTTTCTTGCAGATATTTCACTACCCAAACTAGGTAACATCATCAGTGATAAAGTTACCTAGCTTGGCTGGTTGAGACTCACTGAGGCTCCTTTCAACCCTAAGCTACAAATATTCTCCTTTGTTGGTACCACATATGGGTGTCAAATGCTTTGGAAAGAATGCAAATGGAAAAAAAATTGCCTGTACGCACTCTTCCACCAAGGAACAACTGTTTTCCTGCATGAATCTCTGCAACAGCATGCCCTACCTAACTTACTAGCATTGATGATGTTATCTAATTTGGGTAATGAAATGTCTACAAGAAAACAACCAGGCTCAAAGAGCACCTAGGACCCAACACCAAAGGACTCTTAGAGGCAATCTAGTGCATCCAACTACCCTGGGCAGAATCCATTAAACCATCTCATGACAGTTGACTACCACTCTTCCAGACAGACTATATCATTCTTTCCACATTACAGTCAGCTGGAAAGACTGAACCAAACAATTATTTGGCTGCAATTATTTGTAATATTTTTTGTGTGTCTTTCTAGATACATGGTGACTACCTGTTTATTTATTTAGCTTGTTCTGGGTACCGTCATCCCACCCGTGGGAAGACCTTTTCAAACCTCCCTGCCAGAAATCATTTAAAGCCACCCTCCAAATTCTAGGAACCCCACATGCTTCTTCTACCTTCCCAATGGGATGACATAAAAGGGGCACCCTCTCAACACCCTGCACCCTGCCTTTGTTCCCTAGGAATGGCAAGAAGCCAGAATGGCACCATCTCGCTGCTCACAATGGAGAAGAATTGTGAAAGGGTAGCGACTTGGCCTAATGCCACTGGGTCTGAACTCAGGGAGTAGGGAGGGCCCAACAGCTGGGCATTCCTGCTGATGGGAAAATGCCCCAGCCCAGGCTTTGCAAAGCTGTAGCCTTGTAAGCAGAAACACACACATTCACAGAGATTTCCGATATGTTGCAGCTGAGCCAGAAATAAATCAGCTTAGCTGCTCACCAGGGGCATGGAGCCAATCCAGGAGCAGTACAAATGCAGCCTGTGAGGTGACTGTCTGTGTTTTAAAGTGGAGGAGAAAAAGGAAACACACGCGCGCGCACACCCAATATATATATATATATGCGCTCAAACAAGCCAGTGTGCCAAAAAAAAAAGTCTTTACTATGAGGATGACTGGAACAGTCCATCTCTAATTCCTGCCCATTTTTGTTCGTATTCTGCTTAAGCCTCATTCTGTCTTATCCTGGCCATCTAAACAATAACAATAAGAATTTCCATTTAAATTGTGTGCGTATTTCCCCAAATGCCCTAGACATTTTCGTCCTCATTATTTTTGGAAAATAAGATAATATTGCCAAACTTGGAAACATTCGCCATGTCATTGCATTCCAATGTGCATATTATTGCATGACAGCTCAGGTCCGTTTTCTTAAATATACAGATCAAATGAAATTCTCCAGCGTTCCTGCCTTCTTCGCAATGATTCTTCTATATTGATTCGATCTTTCCCATCTGTGTGTCCCCCATCCATCTAATAGTCTGATAACCCACTACTAACCCCTTAATCCTTCTACAAAATTTATTGCATTAGTAAAATACAGCAGCGATCATAGGTGACTTCTTTAAAAATTATATTGCACTGTGGAGGCAGAAGTTACAAAGCAATACACATGCCATATGCCAGTGATTTGTGTTTATGACACACACACACCAAAAATCCTAGGGTTTTTTTATGTGCATCCCAGGCTATCTTCTAGAAAATAAATGTAGATCTTCAAATGATGGATTTTAAAGTGGAGTCTCTAATGAGCTCCTGCCATAAAAGTCCATCTGATCGAACAAGGGACAAAGGAACAAATCATTTATGTGGACTGCAGAAAGTCCTGATGAAAAATCTTAAACCAAATGACAAAGGGGGTGTGTGAGTCCCTGGAAGTTTTATTGAAGTACAGTTCATCTATCTCAAACTGCCCACTCTCCACCTTCCCTAAATTTGGAAGAGAACAGGTTTTTCATGCTTGTGCTCTGGGGGAGTGCCAAATCTGTGTCGCCATTTGATGGTGAAAATCAGTCTACACCTGTTCCAGCCAGCTGGCAGCCCAACCTATGTCAGAAGGATATGTCATAGCCCAGCTCATTCCAAACTGTTTGGTGTTGCTACGTGACAGGCGGCAAAGACAGAAAGAGGAACTTGGGGACCAAAAGAGGAGGGGCTATCCTGCCATTTTAGGGACACAGATGTGTGAGGAGCGTGATAAAAAGAAGGAAACATCTGAGGGAATACGCTCAAACAAAAAAAGCAAATGTCATTTGCATTATATAATTACGGACAACCATTCAGCGCATTATAACAACACTCAGTAGGGCAATGTTAAACCTATCATGAGTGCTAAAAAGGGCTTCGGCTTGGAAAAAGGTCAGCGTGTATTAGTATATATTTGCAGTTTAATTCTCAATGTTCCTTCATAAATTTTATAGTTAATGGGAGTGATGTAGAGCCGGCCTGACACTAATTCAATTCAAATAGCACCAATTCAGAGTGGACTCTCTTCTAATTTGTTGCAATAATTTGTGGCTTAGGACGGAGAGATGTGTGAAAATATACATGCATGGCTAGGTGTAGTTTCTTTGCTTTTGTGTTCAAAATGTCACTTTCCCTACTTATGCATGCTAGTCCTAAGCAACGTAGGTAAGATCACAAAAGCTCTTTGTACAACTTTAATAAGAATGGCACCGGTTTCATTATTCTGCACAGACTGGCCCACTATTGTTTATAATTTCAGATCTATATGTCATTAGCATTGTCTGCACATGGCTATAATATTTCATCTTCAACCTGCCACCACTCCCTCCGAGCATTGCACTAAGACATCAAGATGAAAAACACAATGAGGAAACATATCAAAAGGGGAAAAGGCAAACTCTTTTCTTATGGCTTGACTGCAGATCCCATTGTTCATTCAGAATGGAAGATAAAGGAAAAAGCAACGACTCTGCATCTAGTGAAAAGTAGCATGGGCATTATGATACCATGAAGCCAAGCTTTTAAATTCTTTTGTTACTGTTGTTGCTGCTGCTGCTGTTTTGTTTATTCATTTATTTAGAAACTGAATTGATGAGGGACATATCTTTGACAATAGATAGAAAGTATGTAATCACCCACGGCAAATGATGCCATTGTTGTTCAGTCTCTAAGTCATGTCTATGCCTCCCTGTCCTCCACTTTCTCCTGGAATTTGCCCAAATTCATGTTCATTGCACCAATGACACACTCTAACCATCTCAGCCTCTACTGTCCCCTTCTTCTTGTTTCTTGCATCTTTCCCACCATCGGGGCCTTTTTCCGAGGAGTCCTCTCTTCTCATTTGGTGGAACAACGTATTTGAGCTTCAGCTTCAGTATCTATCCTTCGAAAGGACAGTCAGGGTTGATTTTCTTTGGGATTGACTGGTTTGGGACTGTCAAGAGTCTTCTCCAGTACCACAATGTGAAAGCAAAATGATGTCATATGGACATATTTTCTGGGCAATGGAAGAGCATTTCCCCATTCATTTCTCTCTGCCAATCTTATTATTGCTATTCAGCGTTCACCTCCCCTTGGCCAGTGTGTGGAGATCATTTCTGAAAAGTGAATGAACTTCACTTTAGCATATAGCTTTCTGCTCCTACTTTAAAAGCAACACCAATTGTTCCTTCCTCAAAGTCCTGCTGGGAGCTTGATATTAATGGACAAGTTTCAAGAGTATAAATAGGAAGGTTCACATTTTGGCATAGTATATCCAAATTTTCATACTGCACAAGGTGAAACTACTTTGATTATAATATGACTCAACAGTCCATTAATTATATCCTTTTTGGAAGGAGGTGCCTAAAAATATATGTACAAAGTGGTTTGTTATGACCTCCAACCTAGGGCTGAGAGAATAACTGTTTTGTAGTCCTGCCTTCGTTCCTAAGGCAAGACTAGAACTTATATTCTTCTGATTTTTTGCTTTTTACCTTAGCCATTATACCAAACTGGCTCTCCTTTATCCATTTTGGAGTCTACTAAATCTTCAGAACTGAAGTCTACAAAACATAGGAGTTGAGCACAATGAGCATAAGCAATTCCTATTTCCTCACTGTCACTTCTCTATCTTCTCCCATCTATCTGCCCTTATATTGCACCAGAATAGAATAGAATAGAATAGAATAGAATAGAATAGAATAGAATAGAATAGAATTTATTCACCAAGTATGACTACAGTGTACATGCTCTATTCTTACTTACAGATTATAATTGACAAACTGTGATTGCAATCATAAGGCTATAATTGACAAATTGTGATTACAATCTTAAAATACATTCATAATCATAAAGTACATTCATAGACTGTAATTGACAAACTGTGATTACAATCATAAGTTGAAATCACAATGAGCAATTCACACTTCCCTGCCCCACACATACTAGCTCTGAAGTGGGCCTAAAGACGATAGGAGGGATTTATATTTTAGTATGTGAATTTCTTCTGGCATGATTGGCTGACAAGCCCATTTAGCCATTTCATATATCAAATTTAAACCCAAGACAAATGGTCTTGGGAACATAATACTTAACTTTCTAATAAAAAGTGCTGAAAAAATAAAATGTCTGAATGGGTTGATTTGCAAATTGTTTTCTTTTTTGTAATGTGAGTGGTGAATTATATGATTAAATGTGTGAAGAGGGTAGAGAGCCAGGAACGCTAGAAAACGCCAGGGCATACAAAATCTTCGCCAGACCAATCCTCAAATACAGCTCATCTGCATGGAATCCATACTGTTTAACAGACATTAATACAATCGAACAAGTCCAAAGGTATTTTACTAGAAGAGTACTCCATTCCTCTACCCTCAATAGAATACCGTATACCACCAGACTAAAAATCCTGGACTTAGAAAGCCTGGAACTA
>JANHFO010003347.1:23694-37935 GCA_032468095.1 Pareas carinatus
TAAGGGGCGGGATGAGCTGAAGCAGTGGCAGCACTGCACAGGCCTGAGGGAGAGTCAGCTGAAGCTGCAGTGTTGCCGAATCTCTGCTGAGGGTGCAGGATTGGCGCACATGGCTCCAGCTGATTAGTGCTGCCAGAAGTGTCAATTAGCTGGAACTGTGGACGCTGATCCTGCGCCCTTAGCAGAGCCTTGGCAACATCGCAGCTCTAGCTGACTCTTCCTCCAGGTCTGTGTTGCACAGCCTTTGCTATCACGAAGAGCAGCATACAGACCTTGGTGTGAGAGAGTCAGCCGAACCTCAGAGTGGTGCACCCAGAAGAGGAGCAGGGAAGGGGGGGAGGAGAAGATAGAAAAGGAGGAGGTTTGGGCGGGAGGCAGAGGGAAAAAAGATCATTAAAAGGGTTGCAAATGGATATACTTCATCACTTTTTTCCTTTTTTTGTCATAAAGTTTTTGATACATTGCTAAGCCACTGGTGGTACTCAAATATTGTCATGTCCTAAAAGTGGTACGGTCTGTGAAAAGGTCTAAAAGCACTGCTCTAATCCAACCACCTGCTAAAGCAGGAGACCTTATATCAGTGATGGCGAACCTTTTAGTGACTGAGTGCCCAAACTGCGACCCAAAAGTCACTTATTTATCACAAAGTGTCAACATGGCAACATGTCCCCCCCCCATGGCTGTCAGCAACCCTCTGTAAACTATGCTGTCCTCCAGGTCCTCTCCTCTCTCACTTTTGCCACAGAACCTGCGCTGCATTTGAGCCGCCTCCCTTACCCCAGATGGGAGGGAGGAAGCGCTCCCATTGGACTGCTGGGCAGAGCGGCCGGTGATGTCAGAAATGTCCTCAGGCATGGGTGGCGAGGGGGAGAAGAGTCCCACGTCCCTCTGGCTCTCTAGTAAAGAACTCTGTGCTGGGGCAATGGTGCACGTGCCCACAGAGAATGCTCTAAGTGCCATCTCTGGCACGTGTGCCATAGGTTCGCCAACACTGCCCTATATCATTCCAGTCTCTTTAAAAGCCTCCAGTGATTTGTTTCTCAGGTTGCTTGCTCAAGAGGTGAAAAGAATTGCAGTCAAATTTTGTTCTACATTTTGCACATGTAACCAGGGTTGTTGGTGCAATGTTAATATAAACATCTTATAGAAACATGCTATAAAAGAGTCAGCAATATAGATTGGAAGCTATGTTTTATTAGTATGAGCAAGAGATCAAACTGTAGCAATGTAGCAGTAAAATTAGGTGACCTTGTTCACAAGATATTTTTTTTTCTGAAATTAAGTTTTGATCAAAGGCTCTTCCATACAAGCACCTTTCTCCTTTTTGTTGCCAATCAAAAAGTGATGAAGAAGGAATTGGGAATTAACTGTTTGTTGCTGTCCTTCAGACTGATATTCCCCAAACGCTGCCTCCAAAGCTGGTAATTTTATGGGGTCCTCAATGTTGCTTGAATAAAAGGGCCATTCAGAAGCAAATTCAGTGAGAATAGGAAAAATGGTGCAGATTAGCAATCATCAATACTTGTGCCATAAATTCCTTCCATGAATTCAGTGGGATCCAGTTTAAGTAGATTGAAGTTTATTCCTCATTGGATTTGCAGATTGCAAAAGGAACAGATATGTCCACTTGCTGTCTTCATCATCCCAAACTGAGGGGGCAAACCACAGACAAATAATAACCATTGTTTAGTTAGACAAATTAGATGCCTTTTGTTTTTCTTTGAAGTTGAATGTATAAAATTTAATAAAAGTGAAGTCTAAATCAAAAAGTAATAGACTTGAGGAAAAACCACAATTGAATCTGATGCCAAATATTTGTGCCATTCGTTACTGTCATGGAGAAGCTGTTATATTAATATGTTGCTTGCAAAGATTACAAAGAAACTTGCCAAATATCTATTAATTCAGAATTTTTAGGGTGCTGAAGCCTAGAATAGATACTTTACAGCAGGAATTCCCAACACCCGGTCTGTGGACCAGCAACGAGCTGCAGCTTGCCAGCAACCGGGCCGCACAAGCAAACCAAGCCCCATTCATAAGATGCAGGCAGCATGCAAAACCACACCCCCTCTGGTCCATGGAAAAACCCCTGGTGCCCAAAAGGTTAGGAGCCACTGCTTTACAGCATAGATATTTAATATGTTTGATTACTTTGCACTGCTCTTGTGAAGGCTTCATTCTTGTCCGAACTAAAGATTAATCTATAGTAGTTTGACTTGGGTCTGAAGTCTTGAGAGCTGAAGAGTTCGGCATCTGGAGACAAGAAACGTACTGCTCATCCTCATAAATTGATAAGACAAAAAACCTGACACGCGCTGGTTAGTCTTTGGAATCAAACCTTGAAAAAAATTGTTATACAGATTGGGATTGGAATTCTGGTTGTCAGTTATTGTGATCATAAGTCAAGGTGTTACATGACCAGGCCCAACTTTTTTGACTATTTTTTGTGGCAGTGAAGTGAATATCATGACTGTAAGTCTGAATCCATTCTCCCAAATGGGCATTTTTTGCCATTGTGACCAACAACTGATTGTAAGTTGAGGACTACCTGCATTTGCGGTAGCCATTGATCAAATTGCTGTTGGACAGTAATTCAAGCACTCTTACAGTGGTAAGGTGATTAACCCACATAATGTAATTAAAGATAAAAGCAGAATTGAAGCCACAAGAATTAAATTTGTGATGAATACTTTGTTACCCCATTAATAATCATGGTTAATATTTAAGACTCTTTGCTATTGTTTTTGTAACAGGCAAACATGGCTTAAGAAATTACTCCCATTTTTCATGTGACTCAAAATTGTAGAAAAGAATGGACCTGTATCATATGAAGGGCCCTAGAAAAATACATACCGGAAGATCTCTTATACTTTTGAAGCAGTTTTTAAAATAATAGAATCATAAGGCTAGTAAAAATGCCTTTTATCCAGAAATAAAGGCATGTTTGTATTACTACTGATTTTGTTTTATATTTAGAAGCAACCTAATTTAAACTGGACAGTTTACCTTATAAAAAAGTAAAAACAGAAAAATCGGACTTCTGGTGCGATGCATGGTGAACCAAATGTCCCCAAAGGAGCAGGGATAGCAGTGTGGTAGACATCAGCAGCCAGATGGGCAACTTCTGGCTGGCAAAGTCTATCCAAAAAAAGGAGAGATTGTGATATTGCTCACATCTACTCTGTATAGTTGCTCCTTGGGTGTAGACTGCAGGATCGGCCTTTTTTATGATCTACTTGTGAATTGAGCAACTGGGAATCAAGATTTCAGCGGACGTAAGATTTAAACAGCCTTGTTTCGCAAGCAGTTTCATAATTACTTAATTGCTTTTCAACTATTAGGAACCTATTGAGTCAACAGGTTTTATAACATTCAGTAAGAGTTTCCTTCAATCCTCAGCAAAAGAATTTTTAAATACAAATTTAAGAACTTAAAAAAAATATTTTTGGAATAAACAGCAAAAGGGTGATTAGAATGTTAATGTTGGACAGTTACAAATGGACCAGATGAATTTGAAATAAGGTTTCAAATGGATCCTAAAAATCTTTCCCATGAGAAAATTGTTGTTGTTTTGAATTCTTTACAAAAAAAAAATGCAGGATGGAACTTTGAAGGTTGGGCACCAGAGGGCATCAGAAGGAACTCAAGATTAAAGGAGAAGAGCACTTAAATTTGATATACTAATACAAAATGGAAGCAAAATACTTCAACATTAGGCATATTTATTAAAATTATATGCCACCCACTCTACCAGGTGACTGGGTGGCTAGATAAAGAGAAATTTGTGTAAATAATGGATTCGGAAGTTCATTTTAAGAATGTGCCATAATAGATAGCATTTAAAAGATGTTATGGAAGAGAAATAAGATTTACTGGACAAGACAAAGACAGATGTGAAAGTATACTTTAAAGTAACAAGCTAAAAGAATGATATGGAAAACGATGTTACATTGAAAATACAAATGAAACTAGTTGATGTCATAACAATTAAATGAGACATACGAATTAAAAACCAAAGGAGTGACTTGAATAACTTTCCTATATTAGATTTACAAAAGGGACCTGTTAAACCTTTGAAGTATTTGGGGAGAAAGGAGGAAGAAAAAATGAGAAGAAACAAATATCTAGGACATGACCTTGGGCCAGTCACATTATCTCAGCCTAACTCACCTCACAGGGTTGTTGTGGGGAAAACAGGAGGACGAAAGTGTGTTGGATATGGACATAAATAAATAAAATAAAAATTATTTGGAAGGATTAATCAAGATTATGGGTTCATAAAAAAGGAGTTTTGTTGTTAAAAGCAACGAATCTAAAGTTGGTTTATTTGATTAAGATTAAAATATATAGGTTATCATCTTGGTAATCTTTAATGGACTTTTGCTGACGAGGACTGAGCAAGGCTTTAAGGATTTGTTTATAGGTAAGAGATATGGAAAGAAAATATAATTAATTGTATTTTAAAAGAAGGTGGTTAAGTTACTAAAATTGTTTATACTTGTGAAAAGGAAAGTCATTTCTTTATATATTTATTTTCTTTTTCTTTACTCTTATTTTTCCTTTTCTATTTCTCTTATTTTTTCTATTTTTAGCTTATTTTAGTATTTATCTTTTTAATTGTAATCTTTAATAAAATTATTTTTTTAAAAAAGAAAAATCATGGAAATTCCTATGCATCTGGAAGGATAAACACAGGAAGAAAAATTGTTAAGAGCTTCAGCAGTTACTGTACTCCCAAACCCAGTAGCAAAGTCAAGTTTTTGTGATTTTCAAAACATCAAGTATTCCTGGAGAGATACTACTGCAGAGGGATGTGCTTTCCAAGCAAAAAATTATCTGATGTTTGTAGACCAAAAATAACACAGAAATATGACTATTTAAATCAAATTCTAAACAAATCATGGAAGCCTTGGACAAAATTTACCAAATCTGACCGTTTGTGAGACTATGCTTATAAACATAAAAGTCAATTCACATAGTGCAGCATATCCTTTTCATAATTTTTTGGGGTTAGAATTTGTTTTGGACATAAGGAGTATTTTGTAGCTTCATGACAAAGTAAATAATAAACTGCACAATCTCTTTTGGGTGTGAGTGTTAGGAACTCTTGCTCCTTGCTTGAATCTCAGGTTAAAAGCTACAAAGATCTCTTCCATATGGAAAACTTTGTATCTAAGCTTTGATACCAAAGGTATTATACCACAATTGTAAATATGTGGAATTGCAAAGAGAAAGGTATTCCTGCCATGTTGTGACTGGCCTTTGCATTGGCTGTTTTCACCATTTCTGTACCAGTGAGAAGTGTTCTAAATTTGCAACTGTGAATGAACACGTCTCTAAATGAAAATCTAATTGAACAGGTTATACTAGAGAAATGACAACTTTTCTTTGAGAACACCTCCACCAAAATATGGGAAAACGTTGACTATTGCTGGCAAACCGAGAAAATGTTATTTTTCCCCATCACAAAAAAAGACTATGACTATTATTTTGTATCAATTATTATGGTATGCCCATTCAGTTACTTTCCATTTAACAATTTTCACCTGATGGGATGTTTTGTTTATTCTGTTTTTAATCTTCTATTATTGTATTTTCCATCTATTAATTTTACCTTTATATGATCCATGGGGTCGCAGAGTGGGACACAACTTTGTGACTGAACAATATAGGATATACATTTATAAAAATTAAATATATGAAACAGATACACACTATATGAAAAACCTTGGAAAAGCCTATAATCACTTACTCATGCTGTTTCATGCTTACTTAAAACTGTAGTCCTACCACCTACTTCCCAGGGAATAATTCAAAATGAATACAATGAGATTTCTGTGCTTATGCAGATTTCCTTTGTTCTCATAGCTCTTGATGGTTGCTGAAATAAAACTTCTGAAATTCATAAGCTTAAACATCTTATGTCACTGACTGTTTTTTCATATTAGAGATGTTTGTGTAAATAATAAGATGGCCTTGAAGGAGAATTCCAACCTCCGTTACCAAAGCAACAAATAATAAAACATACATTATCTCAAGTCCACAACAGGCAGATAGTGTTCATAAAGGGCTTATAAGGATTTGTTATTTTAGTCAATCTTAAGTAGTTTTAACCTTTCTGGGAAATTAATTTCTCAGTGTAATCTGCCTAACAATCTTGTAAATCAGTGGATTAGGGAGATGTTTGAGCTGCTATGAACACATATAAATGAAAATGATATAACATCTCACATAATTAGCATAAGAAAAACAGTATGTTTTTGCACTCTGTTCTTTACTGCTTATATTACTTTAATCAAATAATTTTGCTGTGTAATAAACCAAAAGCAAGCAAATCAATTTCTCATTATAAACAAAGCGGATAAATAATTTCTTCCTGTTCTATGTTAATACAGAAGTGAAATAATCCTGAGTCAAACTTAAACCAACCTTCTGAATTTATTTCAATTTATTGTGAAAAATGTACAAAATAATTACAACATAGAGCATCTTTTTTTCTGAACAATTCAGTGAGTTTTAATTAGACTTTATTTAATTCTCTTTTTAAACCAAAAAAAAGCAAATGATGAAAATCTGTGTTGTTTTTTTTAATTACACTAAAAGAAATAGCATTTTTTCATGATAATTTTGCCTTGAATTTTAAAAGTGTCAATTCAAACAAATTGTTACAGGAGCTTTCCCCAAATCTGATATCATCTAAATGTGTTAGTTCACCCTCTTCATAATTCCCAGACAGCGCTGCAAGGAATTTGGGAAGTTATAGTTTAATGAACTATTGAATACCAGATCGGTGAAGGGATTCTACAGTTTATTCTGCATTCTGCAGTTTATTATCAAGAGAATATTCATAACAAATTAAACTTTACATGGCCGGTATTCAATAAACCTGGATTACTAAGAAAAGTAGAAAAAAATCGTTCCTTTAAACTGGAAATCTCCATCATACGCGTTACTGTTCGTTCTGTTGTCCTTCTGTAATGGCAGATACTGCTCCTTGCCCCTTATTCACATCACTAATGCATGCCCACTGTCCATCTACTGATTCTTTCCATAGAGTTACCTAGAAAAGACCATAAGAATGTTTAGTTTAGAACTCAGTCTGCAAACAACATGAACCTTGCTCTGAAGAATTTTCTTCATGAAGGGTCCTAGATTCGCTAGCTATCAATCAGCCTTAATGTATTTACTTTTATTTTATTTATTTATTTATTTAGATTTATATACCGCCCTTCTCCCAAAGGACTTTTAAATTTAATTAGGTATTATTTGGTCAAGACAATCAATTCTTGCTAGAACACAGACATGGTATCCTGCAGCTGCTTCTCCCTTACTTTTCAGCACTAGTCAGTATATATATAAAATATAGTCAGTATACAATTGTAAAAGCTGCACTGGGAAGAGGGAGAAGAAAAGAGTTGTATACTAGATAATGCTAAGGGCAGATGTAGATTACAGTACTATATTTACTATCTGACAATAAATCTTTGTGAAACGAAGAATTTAGCTAAAGGGGATTAACTAATACGTGTGCAACAGAAGTTATGAAATTTATGAATGATATGGAAAGAGTGGGTAACAATCTCTTTATTAAAGGAAGATAATGAATTGGGTTAGATGTAATTATCCCAGTGCAATAAACCAGGAACATACTTTACACAAGCTCCTACTTTCTCACACCCTCTTCGGAAACTTTCACCGAAGTTGATTTACTTCAAATATTGTAATTGAGCCTTTGCTTCAGCTAAAACCTTTGGAACTCATAAGCAAGTGAATTGAGGAAACAGGTAGTAGCAAAAGGTTCCTTGGACTGGTGAAAGGGTTTAGGTACAAGCTGCTTTAATACTTACTTTATTATCTCCTCCGGACACAGCTAGAATATTTGCAGTAATGGACCAGCTAACATGCCAGACTACATCACTGAATTTATGGAGTAATTTTGGCGACCATGAGTTTCCAGAGGCATCATCACACATCCAGATAAACACTCTGCCATCCTAGAAGAAGGCAAACAATTCAGTATCTCTTATGGCAGGATGATACTGACATTTAACAAGGAAATCCTCTCACCAGAGCCACAGATACAATTCCATGACCAGGAACTGATTCAAATTGTGCTTCAAGTTGGCAACTGTCAATCTGTAATAAGCATATCATACTTCTACTGCTAGTGTTAAAGCATCTTGATACAGATCTTAATTGAATGCACTGCTTCAGATTACAAATGAGGTACTGGAATTCTAAAGGACTCTATCTGCTCAAATAAATGGTACCATTCAGCTCATTTTACTAATGACTGTCTAAAAACAACTTTGCTAAAAACCAATATGCAGCAAAAGCTTAAGTTTAAAGCTTTCTCCTCAATAAGCTGTTTTTTCCATAACATTAGGTATTATATATTTATTAAACTTAAATGCTCCCCATCTTATAGATGGTAATAACAGATCTCTTTACTTTCATTGGCTAAACATTAAAGTAAAATTACCTGTGAGCAGCTGGCAATAGTACTTGTTGGCAAACCTATGGAAGGAGCCCATGCTACATCTCTGACCCAATCACTGTGAGCTTCCAATTTCTGTTCTTCTTTCCACTGGCCATCTTCTTCTCTGGAAATATTGAGGGGGCGGGGAGAGATGAAGATTCAGAAAAATTGGCAAAAAAAAGGCAAATATATTGTGATAAAGTAAATGCCTTTCTTAACAAAAATCAGCAAGGTAAGTGTTGCAATTATAGGGTTGGCTTGCTTACTTTCTGATCAAAGTACGAAATGAAGAAGAGTTTCAAACAGCTCTACTCCAAAAACCAACAGATAAGTTTTTGCACCCTTTGCCAGGTATTTATTACTTCATGTCTGCTTTGAAGGACAATCCAGATTCTTAACAGTTACAAGAGGTTCTTCAGGCAATTAACTTTAATTACCAGCAAAGTGCAGGAATCAAACAGAAGCTATCAAGCCTGTATTTGAACACATCCAGGGAAAGCAAACTTACCACTGCTCTGGGTAATTGGCTCTACTACTGCAAAATTTGTACTGTTGGAAGTTTTTTCTAAAATTCAGTTGGAATCTGCCATTCTGTGTCACACTGAGATATTTGAAAACAACTATCTTATCACACTCTTTTTTTTTCTGAAGCTAAAAATGTCCAATTCAATTTGAAGCTACTTGTGACTATCAAGGGAGTTTTTGCAAGTGTCCTTCAAAACCGATCCAGAAGAACTGGTATCTGAATCACCAAAGGAAAATCAGTTCGGCTTCATACTCATAGTTTTCTTCATTTAGGCACTAAATCGTAACCACCCTAGCCTAACAAATAAACGCAGAAAAAATAGGCAAAAATGTAAAATAGATATTGGAGACAAACTAGGAAAAGTTGTAAACTATTTAATCATTTGGCAGATGGAAGAAGCAGGAAAGGTAGCCTTGTAGCAAGGATAAAAAACAACCCACGCTCTCTTGTTTAAACAAGAAACTATTAGGTAATTTCTGAGGCTAACTTACCTCCAAATTTTGATGAGATTATCACAGCCACCTGATGCAAATCGTTTGATGTAGTTTGGTTTTTGGTTTGAAGGCTGATCTATAAGGCTTCCTGGTACAACAGCAGGTGCCCAGCTAACAGCATTGCAACCAATCTATGCAAAAATAAGTCTATGTAGTTTCATCTAATTTATAGCAAAACTAAAAACAAAATTTAACAAATATTTGTTTCATTTCTAAACGATGTTTACCCAATTAAAGAAACACTGCCTTGCCATCCTTACTCACATAGTTTATTTTGACTCAGGTTCTTTGAACTTGAGATTCTTGTAAAAGATTAAAACATGCTTTAAATCTTCCCCCACCTTTGCCCCATAAAATGTTCAATAAAATGACTCTATACTCACTGTATGTGCATTGCTGATTTTTTTCATTTCCCACTGTCCATCACCAGTATAATTCAACAAAGAGATAGCCCCATCAGAGCTGCCACAAGCCAGGATCAATCCATAGTCTTGTGGTGCCCAACATACAGAATTGACTGTTAGAAAGATGTAGGGACAGATTATATTATAGGAATCACTCCACTACAAGGGAAAAACATAGAAATCTTGACTTTTTAGTCTATCCTACTTAAATGGAATGAAAGCCTACTATGCTATGGCAACAGCCTCATTTTTTTTAAAAAAAATCTGCAGCTACTAAGTATTAAAAAATTATAATGACAACAATAACACAAATGCCTCCAAGCTGGTATTTAGTTTGCAGATCTCTAGGATGCTTTATCCCACAAGCAATAAGATAATATTACTATACAGTATTACATCTGCAGATACCGGTGATGGCAACAAAATTGGCTTCAACAGGGATGTAATTAAAAGTTGGAAGTGCCTGCATCCCCCAAAATATGAGAAAGCAAGAAACAAATATAATCAAAATAGGTAAACTATCAAAAGTTGAAAGCAATTTCCCCAAATAGCTTGTATAGGAATATCCCTACCTGAGGAATCATGTCCTGTGTATTCATATGTCTTCTCCCATGTACCATTCTCTTCTTTCCAGATAATAACCTTTCTGTCATAGGAACAGGAAGCCAGGATGTTTCCATACATGGGATGAGCCCAGGCAACCTGCCACACAGGGCCTTCATGCCTTGTGAAGAAATAATTACTATATTTATATTGCAGTAATATAAATCAAATAAATTATTGTCTAACTGTACAAAACTCAAGGCTTACTTCTTAGCGTTTGTGAATTCAAAGATGTCTTGTTAAATCACTGTTTAAATTGGATATAGAGTATATATAGCCTTAGGATAGTCAAGATAAAGGTTTATTCACAAAAGCTGTTAAGTTAAACATCAGATATGCAAAAAAAATATTCTGGCCCAAAGCCAGCAATTGCGTCTATAACCAAAATAGAAAAATGGATCATGCAACGAAGAATTATCTTGCCTTTAGCTCACCCTCTTAAGTCAGCTATGAGAATTTGTCCTCCATTCCTGACATCAAATATTTTTACAGATCTGTCTGAAGAGCAGGTTGCCAATCGAGTGCCATAGTAATCCATTTGAGCATCATGCTAGGAAGTAAAATGTAATATTTGTTTATTTATTCATTATTCGTTCTAATTTGTATAGCCTCCAATCTCAGAAGTGACTAAGAACAGCAAAACTCTTAAAATAAATTAAAAACAAATTCCCATCAAATATAAAAATATAAAATAGACAGCAGAGGAAGATGTTATAATCAATGGCTGTTAGCACAAGCAGAAGGTATATTATATATTAACTATTTGGCATCAATGAGTGGTAGAAGGCAGATTTATAAAGTATTTTACTGTGAAAGAAGTTAGTCAACACTTCATCTTAGCAGCTAAAATTATAACCTGAAAACCAGAAAAA
Source organism: Pareas carinatus (assembly GCA_032468095.1). Taxonomy (NCBI): domain Eukaryota; kingdom Metazoa; phylum Chordata; class Lepidosauria; order Squamata; family Pareidae; genus Pareas; species Pareas carinatus. The sequence continues at coordinate 35,073 of JANHFO010003347.1, forward strand.
TGTGCTAGACACCCAAGAAACAACCACAGCTGTCACAGCCCCATGTGTTAATTTTTCACTGAGAAAGCATTTCATTTGCCTTAGATATGTGTCTAGTATCATAAATGCCATAATGTTTTTCAAAATCTAATAATATTCCAATAAAAATTGTTACAGGGGATGATTTTTGAAAAATCATTTTATTTCAGTGCAAACTCTCAGATATTTATTTAATTTATAAGGGCACCCAACTCATAATTTATGACTATAGGCAGCATATCTCAATTTTTGAAAAAATTAAATGTACAACCAGTAGTACAGCAAAGCACAATCATGGACATAGCTGCATCTGGGCTGAGACAAGCACTTATTCTCATAGCAGAATGTGCTCAATTATGACTATATATCCTCATCATATTATTAAGAGTGGCATTTACTATTTTTATGTATATTTTAAAGTAGTAAATGCTACTCACTATTACATTAAGAAATTTAATGAATAACGTATCTCTTGCTCCATTGACCCATACATCTCTATGGTATAGTAACGTTTTAAATATATTAAAAACTAGCTGCCGGTACCCGTGCTCCGCTACGGAGATTACCAAGAAAATTGAATGTTGGGTAAGAAAATAGAAGCATATAATCGAGGCCTCGGTCAGATTTCCCTCAATCACCATTTTGTCATTTTCGGGCCTGCTACTCCTATCCAGCCCCGCACTCACTTGCCCTGCTGCTCCTCACCCATTTGGAGATTAGAGTGCTGTAATTGTGCTCTCCCGGAAAAACTCAAAATCAAACAGCAGGCTGCGAAAGCTCTCCAATTAGGAGAAAGGTAACAAATGATGTTGGATATTTTGTCCAATCAGAACCCGCTACCCATCCGGAATTAAAAATGTAAAATAACTTGCTTAAAAATTAATATTTTGAAAAATTCTTTCTTAGTGAGCGCCTAGATGCCAAGACGAACTTATGTACCAAATTTCATGTTTTTTGCTTGTACAGTTTTTAAGATCTGGTGATGAATCTGTCAGTCAATTTTTCACATTTTTATACGGTAGATGAACAGCTATCATACTTTGAATATGTTCATCATATAATGCTGCGTTTCCTGGATTCAACTACTGTATCTCATTCTATCTCTCCAAAGAAGGGGAAGAATTCTTAGTTTTACTATAATTTTCTTTTACCTTTCAAGTAAAAAGTGCCTTTAGTGTGTAGGTGTCCCTTTGAGGTTTTCTATAGTACATGAGAAAAATATTCATTCCTTGCATTATCCTACTAAAATCAATCTTTTTATTTTTGGATGGAAATGTACTTTTAAAAAGAGACAAATACTTACTATCATATCCTCATGGGAAGTGTCCACTGTATTAATTACAGACACCTAATAGGAAAACACAAAGAAACTGTAATGACACTAATAGATCCTGACCTTATATTTATAGTCAAGCATTAAAATATGTAGAACTTGGCCATACTGCTTACTGCAGTTTATATAAACGATTAATCTTCAGATACTTTTATAGCATCCCATATGCATTTTGGTTTTTTTTGTCTTCAGTTAAACTTTAGAACTTCCACAACTTATTGAAACTGATACTGATATAAGGTAACACAAAAAGTTAATCTTTCTGCCTGCTTTAGCTGACAAGATAGGGGAAAAAGTGGTGGCAGAACATCTGGTTTTGAAAACTTGATTCTCATCCTCATACTGACCACAAAACTATGGCTAGCCCAGGATGCAAATGTATCATAGACCCAGGACAAAGGTGTCTGTGAACAGCTAAGTCTAATTTCAATAGTTTTATGGATTGTTTAAGCACATCTAGTACAAGCAGATCTTGACTTATAACAGTTCATTTAGTGACTGTTCGAAGTTAGAACGGCACTGAAAAAAGTGACTTATGACCATTTTTCATACTTATGATCATTGTAGCATCCTGATGCTACAATTTTGATCACAGGATCAAAATTCAGACACTTGGCAACTGACATATTTATGATATGATGGTTGTAGGGGCCCCGAGTCATGTAATCAGGTTTTGTAACCTTTTGACAAGCCAAATCAGTGAGGAAGCCAGGTTCATTTAAGTGTTACTAACTTAACAAGAAATGCCTTAAAATGGGATAAAACTTACTTAACAAATGTCTCACTTAGCAACAGAAATTTTGGGCTCAATTTTGGTCATAAGTCAACAACTACCTGGACTACAATCTGCCTTTATCTTCAACAAGATCAATATGGTTATCTGCCCAGAAAGCTAGTACAGGTAGTCCTCAACTTACAACCATTAATTCAGTGACCAGTCAAAGTTACAACAGCACTGGAAATAAAGTGACTTATGACCGTTTTTCAGATTTCTGACTATTGCAGCATCCCCATGGTCGAAATCCAGGCACCTGGCCACTGGCATTTATTTATGACCAGTGTGCTGTTCCAGCACCGTGTGAGCACCATTTGTAACCTTCCCTGCCAGTTTCCATCAAGCAAACCCAATGGGAGAAGTCAAATTCGTTTAACAACCTAATGATACACTTAACAACTGCAGTGATTTAACAAGTGCGGCCCAACTCACTTCACTTCCTTGCTTAGCAATGGAAATTTTGCACCCAGCTGTAGTAGTAAGGACGACCTGTACAGCATTCAGCACATATATCCCCCTGATGAAATCAGTGCTGGCCTTTTCTCTGGGCGCTACCCAGTTTCCCCGACTGTCCTCTACCTTAATATCAAATTAGGTCTGTCACCAAACTCTAGAAACTGGTCTGAATCGGAAACCTTTCAATGCAGATGGATCTTTGATGCAGCCTTTTGAGAAATGCCTGCTTCTGTTTTCATTTCAGGGCAAGACCATCCCCCCCCCCCCATCCACCCCCCCAT
>JANHFO010003347.1:42012-54841 GCA_032468095.1 Pareas carinatus
TTCTCCATTCATTATTTTACAAATGTATGTATCTTTAAAAAAAAATGATATTAGTGGTCTGCGGAATTTTAAATTATGAATTTAGTGGTCTCTGAGGTCCAAAAGGTTGGCAACCAATGCTAATATATACTAGCCATTTCCATAACAACAAATCTTATCTAATCAGTAAAACCCAAAGTCAAGGTTTCATTTCCCCCCATCATTAGCATCAAATTCAGAAGTGGAAAAACAATCAAATTCTTATCAGAGAATATAAAGCTCACTGGAGTCAAAAGATTATGAGATCAGGCAGATATTACTGATTTAGTTAAAACATGTGTCCCATCTTTCTTTGCTGAATTCAGAACTTTTTTATGTATCCAAGACCAGAAACAATTTCTTTGAATAGGCAGCAAATGCCATTGAAATAAGTCTTTATCTATGACACTCTAATATATTGTATATTGCCTGTGACAAAAACTAATTTTTTAGAAATACATTTCAAAGTTTTAAAATCATGTTCTTATTTTAAAGATCAGTCTTTATAAATAATTGTCCCTGCTCAGATGCTTATTAACTAGCCCATATTTTCTGAATATTGTTTTAATTATATGTTATATAGAGAAGATAAATAGAAAAACTAAGTAATATGTAGCTTACAGTAAGAAAGGATTTCAACCATATTTTATTTGATGAAGCCATAATGGTAGAGTAAAGTAAACCTTGATTAAAGTATGTTTATGGATCATACTAAACTGAAATTAAAGAAAATCACAGAGTTTGGTATTATATAGGGGTCAGCATGAATCATCATGGCACAGACCAAATATTAGACATTCACAAACCAAATATGTCTTATGATTACTAGTCTGAGCATGATCTACTTCATTATAAGCCCTTAATTAGTGTCTGACTTCATAGCTAATACTGTGCTGCATTTTTAACCATAGATTACTGAACAAGTCATAGTTACCTCATTTACACATATAATGATTTACAAATCATAATGGTTGATTTCACATATCATCGAGTTAAAACTAAGGAAATCACCTTATGGCTTAGGGATACATTGAAATCAGAAATGTAGCAAGCAGAGATACATTTATAAAAGTTGGGTGTGTTTATCTCTTCTGTATATTCCTTTTTGCAGTGCAAACTCCTACTGGAATCTGAAGGACTTTTTCTCATATACACGTAGAGAATCTTGTCCCAGTGCTCAAGGCTGATCCCTGACATATTCATGTTTTCCAAGTACTAATAGATAACTTTGCCCCAGCTGTAACCTAGTGAGATTCGAGACAAGACAGAATTGTATTCAACTTTGTTTTTTATGTGTATGACAATTATGCTAACAACTTTGAAGTAGCAATTGTAGAATATCTGCAGCTTCTGTAGTTGTGTTTGAAATGTGTTTGGAGGAAAATAATATTTTGGATTCAGTAGGTTAAGTTTTGAGTAGTCATACCCACCTTTCCGGAATTGTTGAACTATAATTTCTATTGTGCCCAGTTAATATAGTTAATGACCAAACAGTTCTAAGGATGTATTTCAGTGAGTCTCTGCTTTGACGTTACACTCAAATGATAGGCTTAGAAACAGAATAATAAAAATGTTCTGAGCTTGGATGCCACAGCCTGAGAATGTCAGTTGTTCCATTGTGTTTGCTGTTGTAAGTGGTTAAGACAAAAATATGGCATGTCGAAGATGGTTATAGAACTCTATCAAGCATAAACAGGTTTGGGGGATGTGGGCCATACCTGCTTAGTATGGTGAAAACCTTCCTCTTCCACAGCTATATAATGCATGAAGCACTTCTTTGGATCAATTTTCTCTCGCGAAGCATTGCTGGGAATGAAATATACACTTCTCTTTCAAGTCAGATGATTTTTTTTTCCAGAACCTTTCAAAAACAAGGAGTTACCAGAGCAAGCAAAAATTGAGTGCCGCTATTTTAGAATTTCTGTATTGTATTTTAATTAAGAGGGTACATATCCTGCATTTAACTGCCAAATTATTGATTCATTATTCCTAGTGAAGAATTCATTTTACTCACTCTTTGGGTCAATAGATATTGCTCTTACTTTCTATCATGGAACAAGGATTTATGACTCCCCACTGGCCAACCCGTTATTGATATTCATTTTTCCAGATTTATGGCTACCAATGATTTGATGATGGAACTGCAGAAAGATTCCATAAAGCTAGATGAAGACAGTGAGAAAAAAGTTGTGAAAATGCTCCTAAAATTGCTTGAGGATAAAAATGGAGAAGTACAAAACCTGGCTGTCAAATGGTAAGATTTTTTTTTTACATCGGCTGTAAGAAGACACTACATTGCTCTGGTTGGATCCCAGTTTAAATACTCTGTCAAGTTCTGAGCAGTTCAAAAAATATGATATTAACAAATCTCTACCATGGTCTCTGCTTTCTGAAACAATGAGACACCCTTTCCCTGAAAAGCCTTCAGATTTGGCTTTGGATCCAGGCCTGCGGTGAATGTATTTGTGCAGCCTCTGGTTTAATTTATTGTTGCCATAATGGTTTTAGTCTAAGTATCTGCGGTGGCGTATATTTTGATTGTTTTTTGCATTTGTAAGCCATCCATAGTTTACTGCGGTGTGGTGGCTATAATAAAGTTTAAATAATAATTTACTCGGACCAAGTCCAGAGGAGGACTACAAAAATGATCAAAAGTTTGGAATCCACGCTTTGTGAGGAACAATTATTTTGGAAAAAGCAGTGGATCCAACAATCCTATCTTACTGTATTAGGTTGTTCAATATTTGGTGGGCCTAGCCAGGGTGGAATTTTGAAAGAATACAAAACCTATGCTTTCCTCGCTTGTTTCCAAACTTGTCTCCTCCCTAAGAATGATAGACAGTCATTCAACAGACTTGCAGAATTGATGGGAAGACCTGCTCTCCTCTGCTTTGCTGCACATTGGAAAGATGAAAGATGAGTTGAGCCATTGGGCAAAACTTGCCATATCTTTCCGGCTCCTTTTCCCACCCCATCCTCACATCGCTTTCACGATTGGCAAAATGGTTTGCTGCAGTTTGGTGGCACTTGGGAAGAGGAGGAAGGCAAAGCCCAGAGTGACTGATCGGTCACATTTGTATAGCACAATTTGCACATGAAAAATCCAGATGTCCACCATTTAGGAGCAAAAGCAAAACTCAGTGCTAGATGCTGAAGTATTGGCTAGAAATAGGAACATTGTAGCTATCCTGCTACAATTTTCTGCTGACTTATGGATGGGTGCTCAGCCCTTAAACTGAATAATGGGGAAGAGTCTTTAATAAAAACTTTGATATAAGCTTTTGGAAAAAGGTTGGGGACACAGGTTTAGAATCTGAGAAAGGCTAATATATGAAGTTGTTTTACAAGGAAAGAGACTGTGTCTTCTGCCTCCTTTAATTTCATACTATGCAGGTTTAGTTTCTGTTTTGTGAATTTGCTGCTGATTAGCCAACAGGCTCATATCAGGGGGGAAAACAGCCAAGTCATTGGAGAAGCACTTTTATGCATGACTTGCATGGTGGGATATCTTTCATCTTGACTCAAAAGACAGCAGAGACCCACTTACAGTGCTCAGAGAGAAGGATATATTTTCAGTAGATGTTAAAGCCTTTCCAGTGGTGTGGGCTTCCGTAGCAAAGGATAAGGACATGGTTCTGCACTCCTGTCCCTTGATCATTACTTGTATTTTGAAAGACATCTGTTAGCTGAGAGCCATCTGTGCAGGACAGGAAGGGGCAGGTTGGTTTGTGTTGCGTTACAACTCCTACCTTCTCCGAGGAAGGCCTTTTTCATATGGGATTTCTTTCTTTCTCCCCAGTTTGGGTCCTTTGGTGAGCAAAGTGAAAGAATATCAGGTGGAAACTATTGTCGATACATTGTGTACAAACATGCTGTCAGATAAGGAACAGCTTCGGGATATTTCTAGCATTGGGCTGAAGACCGTCATTTCTGAGCTACCTGCCCCATCTACAGGTAAAAGCTTTGACCCCCTGTTCAAACGATGAGGCTGATTCTTCAAGTCAGTCTGTACATGATCGAATGAATCCGCCTGCCAGCCTCCAAATGGGGTTGGGAAGCTATGCTGGGTAGAGCTTGCTTTGTGGGATTTATTTTCCAAATGCTGTTAATTATTAAGGAGATAAATGCCCATATTTAGACTATGGAGGGTTTTTTTAAAAAAAAATCAGTAATAAAACAAGTTAAAGATCATGAAAAATGATTTGAGTTTCATGCTAAGAATGGCAGTGAATCTCACTAGAAGCTGAAGTGAAGCAGTGTTAATGAAATTAAATTCACATTTTGCAAATAAATAATGACCTTGTGCTGAAGAGAATGCCATGGTGAAATGATTTATAAAAGATTCAAGCAATTCTAATGATTTATCTAGGCAGATGCAAGTGTAGATTTAATGAGATGGTGATTATCTGGTTGAAGTCTCTTTCATCAGTACAATGCCCTGTCAATATATACATGGTTTTGACAATATGAATAATCTGTTGTCTGGCATTGTGATTGAAGGAGTGCTACATGTGCATCCCTGATAGAAGACCTTTTCTTTCTTATCATAGACACAGAAGTTGTTTTACTATAGTGATGATGGGAGCATTCTGGAAGACAATTTGTTTTCTAAGTAAACAAGCAAAGATGTTTGTTTCAATGTCTCCTTCACGTAATCATTTTTAGATACTTCTTCCACAAATGTACTTCATGCTAAGTTAGCTTTTTACTTGGTGAACATTGGAACCAAATTCTACCAAATTCATCAGATCACGTCATCACATCAGAAGTTTTTAATTTACTATTCTTGTTGTTGCTTAAATTTGATATGAGGAATGCTAAAAAAGTAACTAGCTCTAGTAACCGTGAGTAAGAAATCTAAAACTGCAAATTCGCAAAGGTAATAATATATTTCTTTGAAGTGACAAAAAGTCTGCATAAACAGTCTGACCAACTAACTCTGACATCAGGTTAACAGCACACACACAGAACAATAATAGCAATTACAGCTAAGAGTAATACCTTAAATGTCAACTTCCAATATTACTGCTTATTATCTCATTTGGGCAGTAAATAAGGCATCTAGTCTTTGACGGCTTTCTGAAATAACCAGATCTTGACAATATTTTGGAAGATAATGAGGAGAAGGATCACCCTTGTATCAGGGAGAAATTGTTCTATAGGAGAGAATCCCCTATAGAGAATGCCAGTTTTCAGGCATCTCCAACTGGATTTCCCAGTAGGAGGAAATCTCATTAGATGCCTTCTGTTTTTGTAGGTACACTTTATCTGGAATAGATACTTTCCAAAGTTATCCAGATTCCAAATCATATAGAGCTGTGTATGTGTTATCAAAGACCTTGAATTGTGTTTGGAAACAAACCAGTAACAAATGCAGCACCAGATGAGAGCTATAATATAGCAATAATGGCTTTGATCTGTTATGACAACCGCAGCCTGAACCATTTGAAGTTTCTGGTTGGTCTTTAAGGACAGCCCTCACATAAAGTGAATTATAGTAATCTACTTAACAGGTGACAAGGGCATGAGAAGTTATACTACAGTGCCCCCTGTGGTTTAGTGGTCCCAGAAAGTTTGCACCCGGTCCACCAGCTGCACTAGGGCATAGACCTTGATCATGACCCCTATCTGTTCTTTGAGCTGGAGTCATGAATCCAGGAAGATTTCGAGATTGTGAACTTGCTCTTTCAGGGGAAGAACAACAAAATTGGTGCAGAGCTGAAATTAGCAGGCTTCTTGGATTGAGTCTGAGCCTGGTTATTTCCCCCCCAACCCATAGTCTGACTAGCTGCAAATAATGAGTCAGAATTTTAGCTGCATTTCCAACTTAGCTCTGTGTAGACATGAATAGCTAAGACATCACTTCCATATTAATGCTACCTCAGCTTATGCCAGCAGATGATCTCCCCCGGTGGTGTTATGTAGATACTAAAGAAAAGTGGGGAGAGAATTGAACCCTAGACTGGATTGCTTGATGGTTCAGTCTCTTTTCTGCTGCAATCAATAACTGGAACTCCTCATTCAGGAAGTACCACTGTTGCATAGTGCTCTCTCAAATCTTGTAGGTGATTCAGATTACTATGATTCATGGCATTAGAGGTGACTGAACGATCCAGCAAGTGAAAGAGGATGCATCACATCCCCCTTATCCAAGATCCATCATAAGTCGGCCATTATTGTGACCTATGCAGGTTCTGTTCATATCCAAGCCCAAATCCTGATTGCCAAGGGTTCCGTTTTTTAAAAAACCTTTCCCTACCATCTTTTCTAAAGCTGAAAGGTTGGAAATAGCATGACAGTTATCAAAAATTTCTGGCTGTATTACTTAATTAGGTCAATTAAGATATAATATGTCACATCAGGTAACAGGTCCTAGCTAACCTTGGGTGATCTCAAAAAATATACCAAAAAAACAACTAAGTGGGTACTTCTGTATTGTTGCCATGATAGTGAGATTAATGTTTCCTAAAAACACACATTATCAAGCTGAAGTCTAAGGAATCTTTATTTTAAGTACTGCCTGACTCATAAAAGGGACACAATGGCAGAATGTTTAGATAGTGTTATGATTGCAGAGAGGAAGAAGGATCAGAGCCTGGGTCCTCAATATGGCACCCTGAGTGCCGTCGTGCCTACAGACACCTTCCTTGTCATTGCACCTGGCTTTCTCTGGGTTCAGAAAATAGGACTCTCTGATGCTGCAAGGAAAGTAGAATTGTTTGAAGCATGAAGCAGTAATAGGTTGCATTGTAATATTTGGTCCATCCACATTTTGTAACCGGTCATGTCCCAGTGGTAAAAATTCACAAAGCAGATACCAATGGGATATAAGCAGATCATTTTTTGAGAATACTGGCAGAATGTATTCAAAACTTCAAATATGCCCACCATGTTGGTGACCCTAGAGTAAAATCAGGGCAATATACACCAACAGTAATTTTTGGATCACTGAAATCTTGTGCCACACGTCTGGCAAATGTTTCCCTGTAATTTTAAAGAATAAAATTGTAATAATTGCATGTTATATACTGCTTTCTTCAGTCTGACTCCTATGTACTTCAGAACTGAACTTCCACAGTTCTTAAGTAGCACAGTTCTTGGTTGTATTTACTGAGGAATTTGGCCATGTAATCTTAACCCACCTGGAGGGTGTCATTTTGCAGAAGACTGTCCTAAGATGCTGAACCTGTGAACAGTTTATAACTTGAACTCTTGCTAGTTAAATTTGCTTGATCTTACATAAAAGCATTGCAAACAGGAATAATGTTGTTGAAACCATCACTATTTTTTCTCTTTAAACTCCCACCTTCACAGGTTCCACCATGACAGCCAATGTTTGCAAAAAAATCACAGCTCAATTGACTGGAGCTATTGGGAAGCAAGAAGATGTGTCGGTACAACTTGAGGCCCTTGACATTTTGTCAGACATTTTGAGCAGGTACATTTTAAAAAGCTTTAAAAAGGAGCTGTAGTGACGCAGTGGTTAGAGTGCAGTACTGCATTCTACTTCAGTTAACAGTAGGTTCAGCAGTTCGAGTCCCACTAGCTCAAGGTTGACTCAGCCTTCCATCCTTCCGAGGTCGGTCAAATGAGGACCCAGATTGTTGGGGGCAATAGGCTGATTTCTGTAAATTGCTTAGAGAGGGCTATAAAGCTCTGTGAAGCAGTATATAAGTCTAACTGCTATTGCTATTGCTTTAAAATGTTCATCCTAGGTAGCTCGTTAGACTAAAATTCTCCAACCAGCAATTCTGAGAACTGAAGTCCACAATCTTGAAGGTGCAAAGGTTGGGAAACACTGCTTTAGATAAAATGGGCTTTAACATTAAGGCAAACTATCAAAGATTCCTGAACTACTGGAACGCAGCACACACAGATGACAAATTTATTCCTTTTGCTTCTAAGTCAAAAAGCCCATGCTAAATCTTCTGAGCCAAGGTAGCCTTCCCCATCGCTGGTCCTTTGAGGTCAAATAGCCAGGAGCTTGTTGGAAGCTTTTGTTCTTAGATTCATCCTGAGAGAGCAGCATCTTAACAGGAAGAAGAGAAGAGAAGAGAAGAGAAGAGAAGAGACTTTTATTGGCCAAGTGTGTCCAGACTCACAAAGAATTTGTCTCCAGTGTACATGCTCGATGCATACAGGCTTCAATTGACAAACTCTGATTACAATCATAAGGTTATAATTGACAAACAATGGTTACAATCCTAAAATACATTCATTATCATTAAATACATTCATTATGTTATGTACATATTAGGTGATTTTTTTAATCATAAAGTATATTCATTATGTCATGTTATGAAGTACAATCATCATGGCATCATGAAGTAGGATCATCATGACACAAAGCATTTCATCATGTCACATATCAAAACATTTGTGGCAAACCATGTCACAAACCACATTCATTATGCCATACAATTTTTTTTATAGATTTGGGACAGTCTATATTGAACTATCATAGAATACTAGTAATCTCTCTACAAGTCAAACAAGAATACTAAAAGACACAACTATTATATTTTAAGATGTAAGCAGCAGTTATTATCATACAAATAAGAGAATAGGTAATAGGTAGTAAGTAATAGGAAAGATGAGAAGGGTAATAATGATATATTTCTACTAGGTGTTGTGAAGTTAGTTGTTTAGCAGGTTGATGGCATGGGGGAAGAAACTCCTTGTGTCTAGTTGTTTTGGTTTGCAATGCCCTATAGTGAGGTCCAGAGGAAAGAAGTTGAAACAGATTATGTCTAGGGTGTGAGGGGTCCTGGAAGAGGAGGGAAAGGGAGAATTTCAGCTGCTTGGTCTTATCAAGTGGATCCTTCCAGGATTTAGGTAGCAAAATCTAAGAAACAAGTAACCAGAGAAAGAATGTTAGAGATTTTTATTTTATTTTAGATACACACACACAATCTTGCCCCTTACTTTAAAATGAAGATCAGTTTCCATTTTTGAAGAGCCTATCCATTGTACCTTTATCTGTGCTTGTCCTTAAATTGGAATCCCTTTTTTTGTAAGCTCTTCTTCTTTTATATAAGCTTAATATCTATCCATGGTTCTCTTTACTGCTTCATGTCTGTAATAAACGTAATATTCTTTTAAACAAGCATTTTGGTGCCAGTTTTATGTTTTGGGAGGTGGTGATCTGGTAACAATTACAATCATAAGGTTATAATTAATTCTTTTTAATAATAAAAAAATTAGAAATTTTTGTTGTTGTATCATCTTCCATTGAGATTCATTGGTCTGGGGGGTTACCCGGAGGGCTGGGAGCAGCCAGGAGCTTCCTGTGGAGGAGGGAGCTTCTCGGCCTCTGGGCAACCCCACCTCTCCATGGCACCAAGATATCCAGTGGCAAGAAAGCTCCCTCTTCCACAGGAAACCCCTGGCGGCTTCCCTCCCCACTGCCCCCTCCATGGCACCGAGATATTCTGTGATGAGATACCCGCAGATATTCACTGGCGGTGAAAAGCCAGCCCTGTGTAAGCTGCAGAGAGTGGGACAGCTGCCCCCTGCTGGTCGCAGGGAGTTGGCAGAGCTGAGTTCTCTCATTCCCTACATCTCTCATGGTCCAAAAGGCTTATTCTTGCACATAACAACATGTTTTCACCATGAAAAAGAAGTGAAGAAATGTATTGAAAGGTCTGTCTTCAGGAAATTAATAGTTGAGTCCATCTCTGTGGTTGTGAGCTTTGGTTGATCTGAGTTTTGTCTATGGTTTCAGGTTAGGAGGAACTCTGTACTCCTTCCATTCCTCCATCCTGAACTGCCTCCTTCCTCAGCTCATCAGTCCCAGGTTGGCCGTGCGGAAGAGGGCCATCATTGCCCTGGGTCACCTGGTCTTGACGTGCAATGGGAACATCTTTGCAGAGCTTATGGAACATCTCTTGTTAGAGCTGAAGAGGAACAATTCCACTTCGACTACAAGAACCTATATCCAGTGTATTGCTGGTATCAGCAAGCAGGCTGGACACCGCATAGGTAAGTCTTGGGATTTGGATTTTTATCTTTTTCTTTTACCTGTTTTAGGCCCACTGCTGTTTTAGGCCCATTGCTTATCCCAAAAAAACTCCTGTCCTGCCTCTCATTTTTAGTGAGATGTTCACTTTATTCTCTCCTTAATGTGTATTTTGCTCTGAATGTCTACTGTTGAAGAAAATGTTTGGAGTCCCCTTGGAGGGTAAAGTTTAGTTTGAAATTGTGGCCTAAAATAATTTCCCATAGATGGACCTCCTCCCTAATTAATACAATGCTTCTTCTAATAGGCCACAAGCTAAGGATAGAAGTGAAGAAGGTATCCCCTCCCAAAGGCATCTACAGAATAGATCCATCCAGATGGTTCAAGGCATTGAGCTCAACCAGGGGTGATAGGGAAAACCTCCATTTGGAAAGTGGTAGGGTTTAAGAACATCAATGGGTGATTTCAGGGGGAACTAAAAGATGGTCTTCTTTCTCTGCTATTGACACTCTTTTCTTGGATGCCTTGGGTCTTGTGCTTTGACTGTCTTAAGATACAAATTCTGACTGCACCCTTGGATATGGATATGGGCTTTCATATCAGAGAAATTAAATCTTGTGTGTTTGTTATGCCAGATGTTCCTTCCAGTGCTGCTTTGTAAAGGAATGGGAAAACATTGTGTTGGATTTGCTCTGCCACAACTTCCACATTTTGATTGAAACACAAATCTATTGAGTTCACCAGGCATCTCTAAGTGAGAAGGACATTTCTTTAACAAAACAGAACCTGAACAGACATTCTTTTCTTCTGTGTTACTCCTTGTGGTACCTCTCCTGTGAGTCAGTCAGCCCCATGTCCGCCTCTCTTCAAAAGGCTATGTTCTCAAAGGGCCTCGGTTGTTCAGTGTATTTTGTGGATGACTTACTGTGTCTCTGTCTTTCAGGGGACTACCTAGAGAAGATGATTCCATTGATAATTCAGTACTGCAGTGTAGAGGATGATGAGCTGAGGGAATACTGCTTCCAAGCTTTTGAGTCTTTTGTAAGAAGGTTTGTAACTTTACTCCAGTGTCGTATGCAGTTAACCTGGCTCCCATGTTCTTTTGTTCTAACTTTTAGAAGGAAATTATTGTTTTTTGTCACCTGTTGTCTGCAACAGAAATCGGAGATATCTACTCGAACTATCTGTGCTTGATCAATTACCAGAAAAGTGCAATTTTAGCTGCAGGTGTCATGGTTTGCCTGGGTGATAGATCTGTATCTGCTACTGACCTATCTCCTAAGCGAGGACCTATGAGAATTAGGAAGATTCATGAGAGAGTTTGGGCAAGTCGGTAGCATCTCTTTCTTGAATCTTATCATTTTGTGCAACTGAGATTTTTGAGTTTGCTACATTTAAAATACGATTTTAATTTTTTTTTTAAAGGCTGGTGATGAAAAAATAAATGGAATATTTCTTTTAGGATGAATAAGGGTAAATTGAGTAATGAGGGATGAAAGATGACTGTTGCAAGAAAGAGCAATATGACTAGATTAGTTGTTTGTGGGCTCTTGTCTTGAATCGCAATAGCAATAGCACTTAGACTTATATATCGCTTCATAGTGCTTCACAGCCCTCTCTAAACAGTTTACAGAGTCAGCATATAACCCCCAACAATCGGGGTCCTCATTCTACTGACCTTTGAAGGATGGAAGACTGAGTCGACTTTGAGCTGGTCAGGATCAAACTCCTGGCAGTGGAATGCAGAGTTAGCCTGCAATACTGCATTCTAACCACTGTGCCACCACAGCTCTTACAATCTTGCCTGGATCGTGATTTTATGAGAACGCCAGGCTTCAGATATATTTCAATAGAATTATCTGGATTGTCTGCATGGTTTTTAAAATAAACTTTGATAAGAAGGTTAATCAAAAATGAGTGGGAGATTACACGGCGATGGTTATATGTGTATGACTTCATACTTGTAAACGCTTAGCACAACACAAAGCATCGGAAAGTACGCTGATTCTTAAAAATCATGTATTGCTATGTGCTGAACCCAGGGATTATCTTCAGAGATGAAATGTCAGTTATCTGTTTGGAAAACACGATTGACAGAATTAAATATATCTTATGCTAATTATGATTATCTTCTTGTTTCTAAAGGTGTCCAAAAGAAATTGGCCCTCACCTTCCTAGTGTGACGGGATTGTGCCTCAAGTACATAACATACGATCCAAATTACAACTATGATAATGAAGAGGAGGATGAAGATGAAATGATGGAAACTGAAACTAGAGAGGATGAGGAGCAAGGTGTTGCACTTTTAGGATAATGATGTCATTGGTAAAGATGGATCGCCTCTTCCACCAGTTCAGGCGGTTCTTTCAAACCGTTCTGTTTCTTTCCTGAACTGATATTTCGGGGTTCAGAAGAGCATGTAAATTATACAGCCATCCCTGCTCTAAATCAATTAGTGAAAAGTCTGAAAAATACGTACAGATAGAACTTGGATGTATATCTAAAGGAAAGGTTTAAACGAGCTGATCTCTTGAGGTGATAAAATTTGGCAATCTTTTTAGGCAGAGACCACCCCTCTGTGATCTCGGGCTTCTATATGTTGAAAAAGGGATCTGAATGGACTATTCATAGCTATCATATTATCATTCTCTGCTATAAATCTTCCTTACATTGGGAAACCACTGTAACCTGACTGGAGTAGGATTATTCCTACCACTCGTTCCCCTCTCCCAGATCTGAGTGGCTATTGTTCCTTGTATATGAAAAAATGAAAATCGAAGACTTCCTGTTCTGGAGGCAACAGGACGTGAGAGAGCGAGCTCTGCCTCTCACGCCTGAAACCCGCTTCTTGGG
>JANHFO010003347.1:57211-69087 GCA_032468095.1 Pareas carinatus
AGTGACTTAAAACCAGACATTGGGAAACTGGTATCACTTCATCAAGCCCATCCATCACATTAAGAATGTACTGAACAGTGAAGTAGTTACTAAATTTTACTGAGTATACTAAGTTACTAGTTACGAAGGTTCTTGATAGATAAATGAATATCAGACTTTGAAAATTAGATATCACTAGATCATGTCCAACAATTTTGTTGAATTAACATTAATTAAAAAAAATTTAAATTGGATTTTGAATAAATGTGCAATTAATTGTTACAGTTTGGGATTTTACTGTAACTATCTTCCTTAGAGGGTCGTGCAAACCGCTATTCCGAATAATGCTATTTATAGGGGGTGGGGGGCACTGAGGATGAGCTTGTAGCATCAAAGGGGGCAGTAGACTGAAAAAGTTTGGGAACCACTGCTATAAGTTATCTGGGGTCTTTCACGATGTCTTGTGAGGTTTTGATCATTTTAACTCCTCTTTGATGGACTCAATATTATGCAGCTACTTGAAAAGATTACTGTCTCTTTTCCTATTTGGTATTCAAAGGATAAAAGTAGTTTTAGCCTTCCTGTGGAGTTGATTTTCTGGTCAGTGGCAATATATGTAGGCCTTGTTGCCTGTCAAGTGTTGATTTTGTTGCTTATTTGTTGTGACCTTTATAGTGATACCTTGGGTTGCTCAAAGACTTTCTGTACCAAGTCTAAATGCACAGCCATCCAACATTAGGCAGGATGTAAGCTTATGTAAATAAACTCAGTTATATGATAGTGATCTCCTCAGGGATTTGACCAACTGATTTTGGACACCATGGCGGCTTGTCTGCCCATTAAAAATAATGATTGCTTAAGTAAGTAGCCCAACTAATTGTTAGAAATAACTACAGTGATCACTGGAGTTGAGGGCAATATATTTAAATAAATAAAATGGGCTATTCATGATTATTATTATTTTCCTAAGGACAAAAATATAATTATTTCTTCACTTAAGAAATGGTTTTGTATATCATTCTTCATTTATAACAAAGCATTTTTCACACGAATCAAGTATCCTTTTTGTACTAAATTAATGTTGCCTTGGATTTTGAGTTCTTTTGAGTTTGAATCAGATTACTAATGAGCTTCTTTATAATTATACAGGTTCCAAATATTATCAAAGCTTTGCACAAGCAGCTTAAAGAGAAGAGTGTCCGGTCAAGACAAGGATGCTTCACTCTTTTGACGGAACTGGCGAATGTCCTCCCCGGTTGCCTTGCGGATCACATACCTGCACTAATGCCTGGTAAAGCTTGTCTGTTAACTAAAAAAATCACAGGGCAGTTTTCCGCAAAGGTCACTTATCATTCTACAAAGCCAAGCAGTAAATAATAAACCAGCTTCTCTTCTGCTTATCTTTTCTTCTTTATATTCAAGACAATCTTCTTTATATTCAAGACAATCTTCTTGTTCTTCTATATATATCAGAGGATGTTATGCCATTGATTTAACAGAGGCCAGTGGTTGCAGATACTGGGTCTTTTTCTTCTTTAAAAAAAATCCATGTGGGTAGCCAAAGACTGGCTGAATTATACATCTGCTTTTCATAATTTTCATATATTCTTGATGTGGAGAATTCTGAAAGACTGCATCTTGCTTCTGTTTTTCTTTTTAAGTCAGTATTCTACAGCAGACTTCCCTAGCCCTTTCCGGCTTTGTGGACCAGTGGGGGTGGGGAACTGGTTTCACAAAGGCAGTGGGCAAGTGCATTTGCACATGCAGCTCCATTTGCACGAGTACCCATATTTGCCTACTGCTCAGGCAAGTGGGGATATGCGTTTGCCTGCTACTTCTGGCTTCAAACGGTAGTGGGCTACGGCCTGGGGTCCCCTGTTGTACAGAATTCTGTCAATTGAGATACACTATTTTTCTGTGGGAAATATTTGAACATATAACTTTTACTGTAGAATATAATCTGTTCTTAATGTATGGTCTCATATTGGCCTGTTTAAATGAACAAGAAAGTGGCTAACTGGGGTTTATTCTGTCATCTGCAATTTCTCAAAATATGACAGAATATTATATGCTAGTACAGTATTTTAAATCTCTATGATTTCTGGTTATTTGCAGTTTTTCTTTCCCTTGTTTTGTATTTGTCTATTTCTGGGTATGTTATATAAAATAATTGCAAACTACTGCAGCGGTTCAGTGAAAAACTCCTCTAAAATGGTTTTAACCTAGGAGTAAACTCTACATGCAAATATACAACGCAAACTATTTGATAATATCCTTTCCAAATAAACCTTGTGATTAATAACCACTTTCTAAAGTCAGTGAAGTCTTTTGAATCCTGGCAACCATTTGAAAGATCTGTAAAGCTTCTTAAAATAAATCTGAACCGCTCAATCAGTTTGAAGATTTTGTGAATTGAATCCAGTGGTATCTGTTGACCAGTGTAATAGATACCAGTAAGGAAATAGATCCCAATCTGCAGTTTAACCCTGTGCATATACCCTAATCTTTTATTTATTTATTAGATTTTTTTTAACAAATAAGGTGACTACAAAGGTTTCTTGACAACTTACTATACTGCAGAAGTTCGGGGAATCCTCTATAACAGATTTGAGGGACACACGGGATGTGCAGAGTTTGGAGATAAGAAGCTTTCAGTTGTAAAAAAAAATCTGTTTTGATGAAGTTGGATGAGGTGCAACTATAAAGCAAGCTGACCAATGTTTTCTTGGTGCAGGTATTGTTTTCTCCTTGATGGATAAATCCAGCTCCTCCAATATGAAGATAGATGCTCTGTCTTTCCTTCATGTTGTTCTCTGCAACCACTCCCGAGAAGTGTTCCATCCCCATGTTAAAGCACTGCTACCACCAGTTGTCATTTGCATCGGGGATCCTTTTTATAAGATAACGTCAGAAGCTTTGCTAGTGGCTCTACAGCTTGTGAAAGTAATTCGCCCCTTGGATGTGCCTTGCACGTTTGATGCCAAACCTTATGTAACAGACCTGTTTTCTGCAACTTTGAAGAGGCTGAAAGCGGCCGACATTGACCAGGAGGTGAAGGAACGGGCTATCTCTTGCATGGGGCAAATTGTTTGCAATCTGGGGGACTACCTAAGCAGTGAACTCCAGCCGACCCTGAAGATTTTCCTTGAGAGACTGAAAAATGAAATCACGAGGTTGACCACCATCAAAGCACTTACTCTGATTGCAAGTTCTCCACTCAAAATAGACTTGAGGCCCATTCTAGCAGAAGGCTTCCCCATTTTGGCTTCCTTCTTGCGTAAGAATCAGCGTGCCTTGAAGCTGAGTACTTTGACAGCTCTGGACATCTTGATCAAAAACTATAGCGATAGCCTCAAGCCAGCCATGATTGAATGTGTTCTGATGGAGCTTCCGGATTTAATTAGCGAGAGCGATATGCACGTTTCTCAAGTGGCCATTGTGTTCCTTACTACCTTAGCCAAAGTTTATCCCTCATCCTTGTCCAAGATCAGTGATACAGTTTTGTCAGAGCTTTTCCAGCTTGTTTACTCGCCTTTGATGCAAGGAGGGGCCCTGAATGCCATTGTAGACTTCTTCCAAGCACTGGTTGCAATCAAGGCGGTCAACATGAGCTATGCTGACCTGATGAAGCAGCTAACTGCTCCTATATACTCCTCCGCCTCTAGTGGAGTCTCTGCCACTTTGCACAAGCAGGCTTTTCACTCGGTTGCCAAGTGTGTGGCGGCCCTTTCTTCTGTGTGTCCAAAAGAAATCCCTGGCCTAGCGAACCTCTTCGTTCAGGATGTGAAGAATCCAAAGTCTACCACCGCTGTCAAAATGTTGGCCTTCCTCTCGCTCGCAGAAATAGGTCGCACCGCCAACCTGAGCACTCAGAAGGAACTCAAAGCTGTGATCCTGGATGCGTTTGCATCGCCCAGCGAAGAGGTGAAATCGGCAGCTTCCTACGCTTTGGGCAACATCAGTGTGGGCAACCTGAAAGAATACCTTCCCTTCATGCTGAAGGAGATCGGTGGCCAGCCTAAGCGGCAGTACCTACTGCTTCATTCCTTGAAAGAAGTCATTAGCTCGTCCCCAGCAGAGAGCCTGAAACCTTATGGGGAGGACATATGGGCCCTGCTATTCAAGCACTGTGAATACACAGAGGAAGGAACCCGCAATGTTGTTGCTGAATGCTTGGGAAAATTGACTCTGGTAAACCCTTCTCAGTTGCTGCCCAGGCTGAAAAAACAGCTGTTCTCAGGTAAGAGAAGGGAAGGGAAAGGGGTAGGACTGAATCAATTGCTCAGTCGAATGGAGGGCTGTACTCTTCTCTTTGAGTCACTGCTGTAGACCTCTTGTAGTGCATATTCACCTTCCAGTGTCCATCCTTATCAAGCTGCTTTTGGGAGATTGTTTGTATTCTGCTCAGGCTCCTCGAAGAGGATCCAATTCCCTTAGTGTCAGAGATATTGTTTTAAGGTGCTTCCTGGTTGAAAGGATTAGTCAGTGATGTCACCGTTGCCCATGGGGGTTCCTTTCATATCCCCCGTAAAGGAGCTGGAGCAAAGGACGGGAGCTCATCCTGCCTCAAAGCAGCACTCGGCTCTCGAACGTGGGCTTGCTAATCTCCGACCCAGCGTTCTAACCATGCGAGCCACTGCATTCCTTCAAGAGGACGAGCACTATAAACAGCGAGCTCAGAATAATTTCCACACAATGCATGCTGGGATTGTTTGTGCGTCATTAATATCTCTGTTTCTGGAAAAGATGAAGAAAGGCGAACTTAAGAGGAGAGAAGGTGGTAGAAATGATCTGTGTTCTTCTCAAGGTAAATAATTCCCCCCTCTTCGTTGCAGGCTCCCCCTATGCTCGGAGTACAGTGGTGACTGCAATAAAATTCACCATCTCGGATCACCCGCAAGCCATCGACCCCCTTCTTAAAGGATGCATAGGTAATTTGGGGTTTGGATAGAGACTTTCTTTGGAAGTCAGAATATAGTGGACCTTGTTAAATTTTAACAAAAACCCCG
Source organism: Pareas carinatus (assembly GCA_032468095.1). Taxonomy (NCBI): domain Eukaryota; kingdom Metazoa; phylum Chordata; class Lepidosauria; order Squamata; family Pareidae; genus Pareas; species Pareas carinatus. The sequence continues at coordinate 62,200 of JANHFO010003347.1, forward strand.
CAGAGTGTAATTAATGGAAAATAGAATTGACCAAGGAATGAATTGCTATAAGAACATGATCTTTAACTTATACCCGAAAGTGCTTGGCTTTGACCCTTATCCATCCAACCCTTTTCTGCTTAAATCTGAGAAGTTGTTCAATTTCTAAATTTTATCTGATGTCAAGATGGATTGTGTGGGGGCAAACGAATTGAAGTTGAATCCAAAGAAGAGGTGCTTTTGACCAATTAAAAGGAAGAACAGGAAATACGTATCTGATATATAATAGAGAATGTCACTTTAACTGATTCTATTCTCAATAAGCATATTTGCATACTATTGAGCCATGGTGGCATAGTGGTTAGAATGCAGTATTTCAGACTAATTCTGCTGACTGCCAGGGATTCGATTCTTACCGGCTCAAGGTTGACTCAGACTTTCATCCTTCCAAGGTTGAGAAATGAGGACCCAGATTGTTGGGGGCAGCATGCTGACTCTGTAAACTGCTTAGGGAGGACTGTAAAGCACTGTGAAGTGGTATATAAGTCTAAGTGTTATTTCTAATGCTATTTTCATAATGAACTGAATGCACAATTGTTTTCTAAAATAGAGAATAGTTCTATTAAATATGCTTAGATCACCTGTCTTGTTTCTACATTACCATCTTTAAAGTACCTGTTTCCATGACTGAGTCTAGATGTTAATGAAACTTGAATGTTGATGCAGATGCTAGAATGATAGAGTAAGCTGTCCATTTGATCTCTCCCGCCTGGTTTGAAAATACATTTTTTTTATCTTCCTTCTGCTTTTTGAATTAATTTGTACATAACTCTTGTTATGCTATAATCGTGCAGGTGACTTCTTGAAAACGCTTCAGGATCCTGACTTGAATGTTCGTCGTGTTGCTTTAGCTATGTTTAATTCTGCTGCTCACAACAAGCCTTCCCTAATCCGAGATCAGCTCGCTATGGTCCTGCCCCACCTATACAATGAAACCAAGATTAGACGGGAACTCATACGAGAGGTATGGACCATATTCCATTTCAGCATTATTCCGTACTGAGGTTGGGTCAGAGGTGGGGTGCTATGGCTCCTTTATGACCTGTGGGCTTCAACTCCAATGCTGATTCTGGAATTCTGGGAGTTGAAGTCCACAAGTTGTAAAGGGATCATAGTTGCTGATCTCCAAGTTGGATCAGCAGTACTCCTGACTTGTTATTGTTGTTGTTATAAATGATGGCCAGAGACAGTGCTGCTCAGACCAAATCAAATGGGAATGATAAGCTACATATAGATGTATGTGAATCTAATTAAACCTATGTACATATGAGATCTGTAAACTAATCCCACAAGTGCATGGAAATTATTACTGAACCTGTAATTTACAGCTTTAAATCAGAATCAGAATTTATTGGTCAATGTGTCTGAACACACAAGGAATTTGTCTCCGGTGTACATGCTCCCTACCTTCATACATACAATAAGCAAACTCTGATTACCATCAAAGATACATTCATAATCATTTGTATATATAAGCATAAGATAGTCATAGTCATAAAGTACATTCATCTTGTCATGTACACATAAGCTGCAATCGACAAACCACAATCTTAATCATGAATATAATCACAATCATAAGTACATTCATTATGTCATCATATTATAACGTATAATCATCATGTCATAGAACACATTTCAACATGTCACAAAGCACCCTCCTTATTACCAGTGTTGTGTAAGTCGGCTGTTTAGCAGGTTGATGACATGGGGGAAGAAACTGTCCTTATGTCTAGTTGTTTTGGTTTGCAATGCTCTGTTTTGGTCAACGTAGGGAAGAAGTTGAAACAGACTATGTCCAGGATGTGAGGGGTCCGTAATTATTTTCACCACTCTTTTTTCTGCTCGTTCGGTGTACAGATCTTCAGTGGAGGGACATTTCAGCTGAACCTTAGTTGGGACTGAACTAAGCAATTCTGTGACTTCACGCTGGGCCAGATAAAGTTGGTATGGGAAAGTTTTTCTTTTTTTTAGAACTTCCAGTTACTCTGAGTTTCCCCTTTTAGGTAGAAATGGGGCCATTCAAACACACAGTAGACGATGGGCTTGACGTGAGGAAAGCTGCCTTTGAATGCATGTACACACTTCTGGAAAGCTGCCTTGATCGACTGGACATCTATGAATACTTAAATCATGTAGAGGATGGCTTGAAAGATCATTATGACATCAGGGTAAGATTTATTTTTTTCATTAACTTTGGAGCTTCTAAATTCATTATTTCACTGAATTGCAGGGCTGCTTTGGATTAATCACTTACTCCCATGCAGTGAATTCAGACTTTTCTGAAGACAATGCATGGGAGGTCGGTCCCCAAACCTGGGGTGGTGGTGGTTCCTATAAGAGGTAAATAATCCACCTCCGTGTTATTTTCTTCTGAATTGTAACCTAGAAGGAAGAGCAACTCTTTTAAGTAGTAGGGAAGCTTTGCTGCAGTGTTGTAAAAGGGGCCCTTTTAAAAGCTGAAAGTTGTTACGATGAAAGTGACCGTGAATTGGTGGAAATTATTTATGAAATGCATGCTTGGGGGAAAAAAATGCCACTAATGTAAGCTTTTTCCTTTCTTCATTATGAAGATGCTGACTTTCATTATGTTGGCTCGCCTGTCAACACTCTGCCCTAATGCGGTCCTGCAAAGATTAGAGCGGCTTGTTGAACCACTGCGAGCAACGTGTTCAACTAAGGTAATATCCTGGGAAGCTTGAATTATCTATACCTTGATAGTCCTATTTTTCTTTCTTTTCTCGGGTATCTAATTGTTCATGTCCTAAGTCCCCAGCCCCCGGTCTGTGGACCATGAAAAAAGCCAAGCCCCATTCACAAGATGCAGGCAGCACGCAAAACCACGCCCCTTCTGGTCTGCGGAAAAACTTTTCTGACGAAACCGATCCCTGGTGCCCAAAAGGTTGGAGGCCAGTGTCTTAAGAGACAAGGGTTTACTGTTGCAGTAGAGTAATAGTTGCAATCTGCTACTTACAATCATTCATTTAATGACCATTCAACGTTATAACACTGAAAAGGTGACTTATAACTAGTCCTCGCACTTACAAACATCGCAGCATCCTGTGGTCATGTGGTTGCCATTTGTGACCCTCTCAGTCAGTTTCCCACAAACAAATGTAATGGTGAAAGTCAAATTCACTTAATGATAGTGTGATTCGTTTAACAACTTCAGTGATTTGCTTAATAGCCCTGGAAAAAATGTAAAATCAGCCACAATGTGCTTAACATCTGCCTTGCTTACCGGTGGAAATTCTGGTCCCAGTTATAGTTGTGAAAGTGGAAGTGACCGAAGCAGCCTTACCTGATTATCTGGGATGAGTTTCACCTGATTCGCACAGAGGAAGTCCTCAGAACTGTGAATTCTGCTGTCTGTGTTTTCAAATGTCTCCCTTGGTTAGTCAGGATGACCTGGTTTGTGACATGCAATCTGGTTCAAGTAGTAGTGAACACTTCTTTGAGAGCAGGATTGGTTCACCCCTCCTTAAGAAGCCATACTTGGACTCAATAGTGTTGGACAATTTTGCCTAGTCTCCAACATTCCCTTTTAAGTGAGGGTTATTGACAAAGTGGTAGGTGTGCAGTGGCGTCAGGGTTTTCTGAAGTTTTTAAAGCCATTTTCAGCCTGGGTTGAAATACCAAGACAGTATGGGTCATGATTGTGGATGCCTTTTGGAGCGTTCAAAGTAGAGGTGGTCATCCTTGTTCTCCTAAATCTCTCAGAAGCTTTCAATACCATTGACCATGGTATCCTTCTTGGACAGTTTTGGGAACTTGGGAGAGGGGGCTTTGTTTTGCAGTGGTTCCCCTTCCCCGAAGGCTGATTCCAGTAAGTGTTTGATCTAGAAGGAACAACTCCAAACTTGTTTGTGGGACATCTCAAGACTTAATTATCTCTCTATTCCTATTTACAATTTAAATGACCTCACCTAGCAGTTTTATCAGCACTGGGTGAAAAAACATCAACATGGTGGTAATACTATACATCTTCACCCCTAGCTAGACAAACAATGCTCTTGAGGCTTTTACCCAGGGCCTAGTGACTGTGAGGGATAGGGGAGAACTGGTTGTAACTCAACCTTGACATGACCATGTGACTCTGGGGTTTTGCCCCTCTTGATTCTGATGGTGTTTCATCTACAACCCTTCATGAGATTGCATTTCCCCAATGTTGAGCTTGATCTCAGGTCCTCCTGATTTCAGATCCTACTTGGAGAGCAGTTGATAACATGGCTAGGAATGGTCTTTGTGGATTTGTCTTGTGCACTACTTATGGATCAGGACTCTCTGCTATTAGTCTTGCCTTTATTACTTTCTATCTGGATTCCCGCAATGTGCTCCACATTGGGCTGTCCTAGAACTCAGAAGTTTCAGCTGGTCTAGAATGTGCAAAGATTAATGTGTGGCTATTGTATTTTAGACATAACATTTCCTAAGCATTCTACACACGGACAGGTACGTAGTTAATTTCCTTTTCTTGACAACACAAAAACTCACCAAATACAGGTATATCAGTGTGATTAATTAAGACTGATGTTTTAATTTTGCCTGCGGACCTTTTAAAGATATTCTAATCGAGACTTTTTTTTTTTCTAGGTTAAGGCTGGTTCTGTGAAACAGGAATTTGAGAAACAAGATGAACTGAAGCGTTCAGCAATGAGGGCAGTAGCTGCTCTGCTGACCATCCCAGATGCAGATAAAAGTCCTGTAATGGTTGAATTTTCTTCCCAAATCAGAGCCAACCCAGAAATGTCTTCCCTCTTTGAAAGCATTCAAAAGGATCCCACTTCATTATCAACAACAGAATCAATGGAGCTGAGTTAGAACCCTTGGACTATTTTGTCTGCTTCTTACAATCCACTGTTTCCAGCGCAGAAGCGCGAAATGATTTGAGACAGGTGTCATTTTAAAAATGGCAATTATTTATATTGAGACAAGCAAGGTTTCAGATATGATTAAGTAACGGCAACCTTATTTTTCAGTTAATACTTATTTCTTAGTTCCAAAATGTAATCATGCCAAAAGAGTCAACCTAATTACAGCATTGACAAATGTATTCACCTCCCCTTCTATTAATGTTAAAGTGAAAACACCATGAGTTCTTAAACCAGTGATGACAAACTGTCAAATTTGCTGTACTCCCAAATAAATCAACAGATAAGGTATGGTAATTACATCAGTTAAATACCGTTTTTCATGTTTGCTGATATTACAATTGATTCTTCATAGTTACAAGATTTTACAGCCATTAAAGAATATTAAAGTATCTGAACAGTCTTCCACGATGGAATGCCTTATGCTTCATTAATGTGGTTCGTCTGCCACTGTATGACTTTTTTTCTTGTATGGACCCTCTTGCTACAATTCTTGTTTTTTAAAAAGAGCTAATACCAAAGCATCGATTACTTCAAAGTAGATAAAGTTAGCATGTTATTATCAGGCAACACTCATCTTGCATAAAGTATGTAGTAATGAATTGGCACCATTCATTTATCAAAATGTAAATACAATTGTAGTGCTCTAAAAAAAAATTGGTTCAGCAAAGATCATATTGCTGCCTTGCAGCTTCTGATTACATTTTATGGGGGAAGAGGGTGTCACATGCCACTTAATATGTGAATCACTTAAGTGCTCTATTTATAAAACAGGGTGTCACTTTTTGCTGTACATGCATCTGAAGAAAATAAAAGTCAAATATATAAAGGATGGAATTTGGCTAATTATTGGTTTTCTACCCAACTGACTTTTGTGTGGACAAGTATGAAAAAACCATTTCAAAAATGCTAGATGATCATTGTTATGATATAGATGAGAAAAATGTTAACATACTGGAGCTAAAGAATCAGAGTGAAGCCTTGTTTCCAATACTGAAATTGAATCAAGTACACAAGTGAACAGCAAAATGCAACGGGCACAATTCACAATACCTTCGGGTATAGGAACGTACCATATGCTTTACATGAACTTGACCTTGCTACTCTCTACAAAGTAATTTTTAAATGTTAATGAAACAAAATTGTGAAGCTATTTGGAGAAGACTCTTAATTAGCAGATAACATTCAAGTATATTGGGCTCAACGTATAGCAAGTACATTACCAAGCCAGGCAGTGATGGCGAACTGACGAGTCACAGCTAATGAATCGCGGCTCATGACATCATTGCCTGGTACTACTCTTCCTGAACATGTGTAGGGCCCTGTGACATCATTGCCCAGTGCCGCTGTCTTTGCATGCTCCGCTCTGGGGCGATGCTGGGGCAACTTGGCTCGCGTGCCAACAGAGGGCTGTGCATGCCTGCTGTGGCACGTGTGCCATAGGTTCGCCATCACTTAAGCCAGGTATCTCCTGCTACACTGTGCATTTCATTCCTGTTCCCTAAACGAAGATGTCTTCATTTATGTATATTCATTCACTAGAATAGTTATTGTCAAGCCAACTCTGTAAAAGAATTTTGTCAAATTTCATTTCTGCCTTCTAGGGTTTCAGCTACTCTTAATTTGTGTCACTTGAAAATTGAATGAACATTTCTTTCAAATCTTTATCCATATAAGTACAATGTTGAATAGAGCAGCTTCCCCCAACCTTTTGGGCAACAGGAACCCGTTTCATGGAGAAAGTTTTTTCTGCGGCCGAGGGGGCGTGGTTTTGCATGCAGCCTGCATCCCATGGATTGTTTGCACAGCCCAGTTGCTGACATGTTGCGACCCGGTACCGGTCCATGGATGTGTGTGTGTGTGTTGGGGACTCCTGAAACAAAGGACTCTGATTTGAACCCTACAGCAGGTCTCCAACCCTGGTCCCTTTAAGGCTTGTGGACTTCAACTCCCAGAATTCCTCAGCCAGCTAAGCTGAGAA
>JANHFO010003347.1:86218-97011 GCA_032468095.1 Pareas carinatus
AAAACCCAGTCAACTTGTCAAGCTGGTTGCCGTATTGAACCCTGCGGCTCATTAATTTCACATCATGCCATTTGCCCTGTGAACACTCCAGGCTCATGATTTTGTTCTGGGTTTCCCCAAGGGATTTCCACTATTTCCATAGCATGAAGAAAGGATTCATAGCATGAAACGAAGAGTGATTCCTGTCAGAATGTTTTCCTTTTCTGACTTTGGAATTCGAGATTACACTGCCACCTCCGTAGCCACCGTGGACTGCCACGCTGCGTGTGCCCCCAGCGCCACTGATCCCTGCCGCTGCTGCCACCCCTACCAAGCCACCTTGTGGCCACCGCTGACCTCATCATCCGCGACCACCGCCAACTCTGCCGACCTCGCCAGTGGCCACTCCTGACCCCGCCATGTTTTCTGCCAAACACACTGACCTCCACTGCCCTTACCCTCGCTGCAGTCAGAAATGTTTTCTGAAAGTCAGTTTTAAGTCTTGATATACACATTATGGCAATCCTAAAGGAAATAAATCCTGATTTGGGGTCAATTTGGAAGGACAGATATTGAAGTTGCAGCTCAAATACTTTGGGTACCTAATGAGAAGAGAGGACTCATTGGAAAAGACCCCGATGTTTGGAAAGATGGAAGGCAAAAGCAGTACGGAAAGCAGAGTGTAAGATGATTAGTTAGTGTCATTGACGCAATGAACATGAATTTGGGCAAACTTTGAGAGAGAGTGGAGGATGGACAGTCGGTTGTGCTATGGTCCAGGGTCCTGAAGAGTCAGACATGACTTGGGAACTGAACAATGCCTATTATGAAATGACCAAAAAAGAAAAGAATCACATAACTGAAATTTGGTGGCTTTGCTGTTGTATTTTGGAAATGGTGAAAAATTGCACCCGGGACTGCAAAATAAAGGCTGGAGGTTGCATGTTTCTCATAGGTTTTCCACAACCAGCTTAACACATTTTAATGAATCACAATGGATGGTATTATATATGCTATGTCAACATGCCCATTTCCCTCAAAATACCACATTTTGGCTTAATTCAATTTGAGAACTAACTCTGTGCCAACTTCACTATCTATGGAGAAAATATATTGTCAGTGAAGATAATGACCGAATAAAAGCACTTATTGCCCCAATATGCAATTTCCCCCTATTAAGGCACCAAGAAAGAATCCTTACGCTTACGCTTATCTAACCAGTAACTATGAGAGCCATTGTGATACAGTGGTTAAAGAACTACTGTAGACTAGAAATGAGCGACTGTGAACTCTACTCCTGTCTTAGGCATCGTCAGCTAGGTGAACTTGGCCAGTCACTCTTTCTCAACCCTAGAAGGAAGCAGTGGCAAACCACCTCTAAAATCTAGCCAAGAAAAATTCAAGGACTTGTCCAGGCAGTCTCCAGGAGCCAATATGGGTTCAAAGCATCAAAATCAACAATTAGGGAGAGAGAATAAGGTTTTTTCACCTACCTCCTGGATAATTCTAAGAAAATCCACTCTTTTGAAATTCATTGTCCTGCTCCTGTCGGCTTTTTTGAAGAGATCCACAAGCCGGAGTTTTTGCTTATGCAGAAGATTTTGTAGTGTAATAATAGATGGTGGAAATGGAGCCTTAATAAGAGGCACAGTTTTCACCGGTTCAATCTTTGGCTCCTTCTGCGGAAAGACACCCAACGTTTTAAAGGATTGTATTCAACTTTTTTTTGATAAAGCAGAAATGGAAAGACTTGGTTAGTTCTTCAGTCTATCAACCAGCCATCAGCGGTATTGCAAAACACAAGCAGATTGGTGAACATATTACTGAAGGCAATACACAAATAGACAACTGGTCTGACATATGTCCTATTTTTATCTCATGTTGTGGCTTCACCGATTGCATTCACAGGTCAAATTTATTAATCCAAGCACTTTGGTAAAAATAGAGTAAGTGATAATTTTATAATTGTATTTGTATTTGCTACAAAGGACATCAGAAGCAAGAGGGAATCCAATAAATTTCAGGCAGATAGACTCATTACAAGTAGCCCTCACTTATTGGCGTTCGCTTAGCTACCATTCAAAATGATGATGCCCTTCCAAATGGAACTTATCACCAGGTTCCAGAGTCCTGATGACAGCACAGACACCACCCCCATCCCTACAGTTCCATGACTGCATTTTGGGTGATTGGCAACTGGCTCGTTTTTATGACCAGTTGCAGTGTTCCATAGACACTAACAACAATTGACATTTTTTTGCTGCTTTCTGGCAAAAAAAGCATTCAAAGGAATGAATAGACTCATTTTAATACTGCAGCATTCATTTTACAACCGTTGCAACAAAAAAAAAGTCATAAAATCAGATTGGTTATGTGAGTGTCTCAACTTGTAATTGTCATGACTTAAAAAAGGCCAGCCTCCTTTACAGCTGTTAAGTCGAGGACTACCTGTATATAGACACTAAGTCTATACATATACACTATATTTTCTTTCAAGACTAGGAACAAAATATTCCAAAGTCTGCAGACTCAACAGAATTGGAGAAAAAGGCTTTAATTTTGAAAAAGGCAGATACACAAGACTTGATCTCTGGATTCTGTAATAGGCAGAATCTATCATATTTTCTGCATATATGGCTTCTTTCTTGTCTCCAATAATTTATATAGCCGTGCCTTTCCACCTACTACCACTATGTTTTCCCCAAAATAAGACTGGGTCTTATATTATTTTTTGCTCCAAAATAAACACTAGGGCGTATTTTTGGAGTAGTTTCTGCCTGTTGCTATCTTGGCGAGCAGGGCTATTGATATACTGTCAAATCTGGGACGTTGATCTGAACGAGAAGCTGCACACATTGGGTGGAGTGAGGAACGCAAAGGACAAAGGTCTCATTCAGATCGACATTCCGCATTTGGCAACATATCAACAGCCCTCCTTGTCCATCAGCCGCAAGGATTGTTTCTACCCATTGGCAAGATAGTGACAGGAAGAAACTGCATGCGTTGGGTGGAGCGAAGGACTGGGTCCCTCTGTGTTTTTTGCTGCTGGCTTGTTTGGCTCCATCTCCAATTGCAGTGGAAATACTACCGGTAAATGCATCTGTCTGGTTGATGATCCGAACTAGGACTTAATTCTGAGGTAGGGCTTATATTACCAGCAGCCTGAAAAATCATGCTAGGGCATATTTTCGCGGAAACACTGTATAAAGCAAGTTCCTGAATATCAAATCTAGTGCCCATAGTGTCAAGATTTATTGCTGGGCTTGATATGAGGTTTTACTGAAAAGTGAGGTATAATTTTGATGCATGCTGATAATCCACAAGACTGAGTTTCTGGGACATTGTAATTATCTACATATTAGATTTTTATACTGTCCTTCCTCTAAAGAGCTTGAGGCACTGTACGTTTCTCTTGCTTATCTCCAATACAGCTCTCAGATGTAGGGTAGACTGAGAAAGATACTGGTTGTACAGCTGTCTTAAAGTCATCCTCATGAACATCATGGATAAAAAGGACTTTTAACTGACTCTTCCCCATTATAGTTCCAAACTCTGATCCACAAGTGGAGCCTTCCACATGTGGTTGAAGAACAACTTACGTCATTTTTTCTGCTGGATGGGCTAGCTTACAAATGCACTTCAGAAACATCTGGAAGGTCAAGTCATAGGTTCTGCGCCATGACACCATGCTGACTTCCTACTACGCTTACCTTAGTATTTTGGAGAGCCAGCAACTCGGCTTGAATTTTAGCTGCCTCTTCTTCTCTTTCTTTTCTTATTTTTCTCAGCATGCTTTCTTCTTGTTGAGTGAGAGGCTTCTTTTCAGTCAACCATTTCTCCAGATTTGCACAGTTCTCCAACAGATTATGCAGTTGTCTTCTCTCCTTAATCCAAGCTTCCATATTTAGCAGGTCACTCTCCTCAGTGGAGGTGATGTCCTGAGTCTCTGGAGGTGCTTTCAACTCCTGAACTTTCTCACCTTCACTGGAGACAGGTGGCCGAGGTTTGTGTATGCTAGGAGCCATACCGCCCATAGGTGGCGCAATATGAATACGCCGTCGACTTTTAGGTGGGCCAAATCTATTTGGTTTCAATTTAAGGGAATAATAGGGATATTCTTTTCTGAGTTTGTACTGTTTGAAGCAATGGCTTAAAATATTATCTGAGGGGGATTCTTCAGCAGAAGCTTCATTAGTGTATTCATTTTCATTTTCACTGAAAAGGAGAAATTTGGGTAGAGTCAAAATCATTAATACCACTCATCCATCATTCTTTTAAAAAATGAAATAAAAATATCAAATGGTAAATCTGGCAACATTAACTTCTGTGAATGTTAATTTTTGCTTTCTTAGGGATGGAAAAAATAATAATATAATCAACCTAAGATTTCAGCAAGATATTTATAGATATGGATTTCCCCCCAAGATATTATAGAAATGGAATAAAATCTATCTGTGAGAAGGCAGCTTTCATTTCTTAGGTAAAAGTGAGGCCAGAATGCAAAAGTGATGTTTCCTTCCAAAGACTAAATGAGAAAGGACAAAGCTTAACAATGTCAAAAAATTGCATTAAAAATCGCCCAGGCAGAATCCGAAGTGTCTCTCCAGGCAGGGCTGGGACCGAAGCCTCTGAAAGTTCCTGCTCTTGCATGGAACTTGATGGGTCCAAACAGATGAACTGTGGCTAACAAGAATGCTTTCAATCTTGATTGGCAGGGTCTGAAATTACAATCTCCCACATATGAAGGGAATCTGGTTGGGAAACACGGGACTAGCAGACTGGAGATAAGGTAGCTTTATTTTATGTTTTTTATTTATTTTTTATTTTATTGGATTTTTATAGGGCCCTTCTCCCCGAAGGGACCCAGGGCGGTGTACAGCCGTATAAAGGACATAGAAGGAATACAGAACAACAAATAAACAAGACAATTTCTGACAGAATTTAAAACCAATTTAAAAGGGCAAATATGAAAATGGCTAAATGTCAAAAATAAAAACCAATTTAAAATAGATTTAAAAATATAAAGGATTTAAGCTCACAAGGGGTTGAAGGGCAGATGTAAACTCAGTGTGTTTGTATCCCACCTTTGTTATTTTCCACAAATGACTCAAGGTGGCTAACATATCCAAAACACACCTTCCTCCTCCCCCCTCCCCCACCACTTTGTGAGTTGAGCTGGGCTGAGAGTGACCTGCCCAAGGCAGGACTAGAACTCATCACCTCCCACTTTCAAGCCTGATGCTCTAACCACTAGACCAAACTGGTTTCTTAAAGAAACTCCCTGGCTCTCAAACCTATTCATTCTAAGGCTACCATTCAATGCCAAGAAATAAGAAGCAGAGTAACATTCTAACTTGCAGCAAGAAGCTTTACAAGCTGGCGAAGAAAGAAAGCGAGTCTGCGATGGCCACTTCTAGCTTATTAGCTTTCATTAAGGAGGCACAAACTTTTGATGGGATTCCGATCAAGGGTCTGCCTCACTGATGAAAGCTAATAAGCTAGAAATGGCCATCCCAGACTGGCTTTCTTTCTTCGCCAGCTTGTAAAGCTTCTTGCTGTAATTAAAAAAAGCCTGAACATTCTCTTTGTCCAAAAGGGGCTTTTCCCAAAGACAACTGGACTTTCTTGCTTTTATTCTGGAAAAGGTTTCACTTGTCATCCAAGAAGCTTCTTTAGAATTTGGATGAGAAGCCAAAAGTTTTCAAGGGGAAAAAAACCCCAAGGAAATCCAGTTGCCTTTTGGAAACGCACCTTCCGAACACTCACGTCCTGGATTGAGACTCTCCCTGGATATTCTAGCTCTAACGTGTCGATTTCTCCAGCCACCTCTGGTAGCCATACCTATTTATCCCTCAGAAAACAAAGAAAAGACCTGGCTTTTTTATGAGACAAAGCACCTGTCCCCCCCCCCTCCCGAATAAAGGGTGCTCCATTTGCCTTTCAGTCCCAGACTAGGGGCCTTGGCAGGCAGTTTCTAGGCGACAGACAGCAAAGAAGTTTTACAAGTCTCCCGTTCTTTCTTTGTCGTCTTGTAAAACTTCTTTGCCGTCTGCAAAAATATCTCCCCAAGGCGTCTTTTCTAAAGACAGCAATTTACAAACCCGGAGCCCCTCGCTGCAGCATTCCACCAACCGGAGAAACGACGAAATGGAGTCGAAGAGAGATTGTGTTACATAACTAGACGCCGTGGTATCGCTCCGGTTTCTTGAGCTTTGGGAGGACCAGCTCGTCTGCTCCATTTTGCCCGATGTCGCGACCGACGTTCTAGCGCAGAAACTTTCCCGCCGGCGTCCTCGAACCAGGGAAAAAACCAAAACCAAAACCGCCGTCTACTGGGCTGTGGAGAAGACGAGAAGAGCCCGCCGCTCTCTACAACTCCGGGATCAGGAGAGAGAGAGAGAGAGAGAAGAAAAAAAAATAGCGGTACGGAGGGAAGAACCCTGGTTGCCTTCCCCCTCAGCTGCGAGGCAAAATGACCTAACAACGGTGACCCGCGCTGGCTTTACACGCCACCATTCCAGCATAAGGCAACCGGGGTTTTTGGCGGGCACTAAGGCAACCGGGAGCAGCCCGGGCTGGCCCCTATGCAGCTGATTGGCGCAGCGAGGGAAGATCGAACGTTGTGTCGCAAAGCAGAGGGGGGGCGCTCGTGTGAATCCGGCGCGGCCCATTCCTCCGCCGGCGTTCCTGCCCCTTCGATCTCCTTTGAGACCGGGAGGCGAGACACAACAGTAACTGGGCAAATACTAGCCAGCGTTATGCGTTGGCGACCCCTCCATTCATGACGTGTGCAGCTGGGATCTTAAGGGATTACTCATTTGTGGGGTTTGTGGCTTTCGCGCTAAGACAAAAAATAACCAGCGCTGCGAACAACTAGAAACAATTAAAGTTATTAACTAGAAGTCAGCATGGATTTGTTAAAAAAACCGATCGTGCCAAGCCAATCCTGTTTCATTCTTTGACAAGGATTCATTTAAATCAAGTTCGGGTGACGGAATGGCTTTGTGCAATCTGGTCATCATGGGTTTTTACAAGCCAAAACGACCAGTTCGGAGATGGTATAACTGACTCGATGCATTCTGTGAACTACCGACTGGATCCAGATTTACCATGAATCTTGTCTTATTTAAACCAAGCTCCCCCTCTCCCCCTTACCGTCAAACTATTAAACTAAAAGGCTGAAATGATAAATCGCACCTAAGGATCTGATGTAACGTGAAGTTAAAGAGATTTAAACTATTTCACTGTTCAAAATGGTAGTAAATATGAAAAAAATATGTGATTTGATGCCTGCATGGGAGACTAAAATGAGGGCAAAGCTAATTTGGCATTTCATCAATAGTTCCAACTCTTCAGAAACAACAGTATTAAATTGTGATGCTTTCTTCCACCAGCTGCAGATTCTAACTATAACTTAAAAAAAAAACCTGTTCTAAATTCATTGGTATGGCTTCCTATCTTTAACATGATTTTCTGTCAGAAATTCCATGAGATACAGAATACCAGATTTGGGTGGGGGCTCTCACAGTAGCTAGATTCACACCTTGTAATTGGTTTCTTTACCATTACCATCTCCCTTATCCAGTCTGAATGAGAAACCGTAACCAAGAATCAATAGAGGAATCCTCCTTCAGAAGGGATAGTTAGGTAATCTGAATTTGAACATCTTACAAGCACTGATGATGTCACCTAGTTTGAGTAATAAACTGTCTACAAGAAAACAAGTTCAGAGAGTACCAAGGACCCCTCATTTGAATCTCTAGATGCTTGCTAAATTATAAAATTATATAGAACCCTGAATTATTATATTCTGATTAAAACTTCAGTATTTAAAATTTCAGTATTTAAAATCAAAGGAGTGAAGCTAAGAAATGTCACTTTTGAGCAAAATTATATAGAATAATGAAATTTAATAAGTTATGAACAGGCATAAAAAAGGAACATTTATATTGATAGTTAATCATGTGGGATAGGAGAAAAAGCAGTTTGAAAAGTGAGAAAGGGGGTACAAGAGATTATAGAGAGCTAATAATTAATGTTTAATTTCCCATGGTTTTCCCATAGCCAAGAATGATAATTGTTCAGTTTGTGGTCTTGCGGCTTTACCTGAAAGAGAAATGAACACTTTTACCTAATCAGTGCATCAGTGTATTTTCATACACAGCTGAAGCCCATTTTGCATTTTGTTGTAATTTCATATGTAGTTACCAAAGTATTAAAAAAATTCCCTCTAACACAGAACAAAAGTGTTTATTAGCACAAGACTTCTCAGATAAATATGAGAAGAATATGGAAGGTCATATTTTATTTCTTAGTCTGTGATATTAAAAATACTTTTAATTATTGTTTTTTAAGGCACAAAGCAAAAAGGATATTCAAGTCTTACAATAGTTTAAAAAATGCTATTTAGAAGAACATAAGATCCTGTTTTCTGCAGTTCTAATTCATATGAACAGTGTATGTTCATATATGTCTTGCATTATTTTAGGTTACAGATCATTTCTTAGACATTGCTGAAATTAATATTAGGCTCTCAATGATTTCCATGAAATTAAGAACACATGAGCCTCTATTACCTCTTTCCATTCATTCACACAGAAGATTCTGTAAGAATCATTTCCATATTTTCCAATCCCATGTAATTCAATTGGATATTTCCACTGCTTAACCAAATATTCATCTAAGGAACAAGATAAAGATGTCATAATAATAAGCTGGACTAAATTCCATTGGTTTTAAGTTTATGAGAAATGACTTATAAGTTCTAAACAGTAATTGCTCATTTATAAAAATGCAAACTACAAGAAATCAAAATCTTGATAAATTAAAGTTATGAGCTTGGTCTACTATCGGTAACTGAACAAAAATAGAATTCTCATAGTAAGGTGGCGTGTGTGCTTCATGTCTATATCCAAATAATTTTTCAGTAGACCCAAAAAGGTTGTATTACTAAGATATTCCAATGTCAAACTCTACAAACTGTTTTAGGATTGGCAAAAAATCAGTACGGAATACGGAAATAAAACAAATAAGCATGAAAAAGTTTGTGAGTAGAGATTATAGAGATTGCGTATACATGTTCTTTTGGATCACAACTTACAACAAGAGGTGCTAAATGGTAATGACTTCAAATATGTGGAAGAAATTTCCACTTGTCTCAATCAAGAATTTATTAAGAGGTCTTTGGCAAACAATCATTCCTCAATTTTGGTCTCCCAGCCACAATAAGAAATAAAAATACTGATATATTATAGAACTATATCAAGGTTTTAAGAGATAATACACATGAAACATATGTAATATTATAGATATTACCTGAAAATTTGACAATGGTCTTTGCTCTGAGTTCATATAGGCCAAGAGGTTTAAGCAATTCTGACATTTCTTTCCAATTGGCAGTTCTTGCTACCTTTGGTGAAGGATATTTCTTAAAAAACTCCCACAGCACAGGGATAGCCATCTTTCCTACGCAAAAAATAAGAAACTGTGAACAACATTTGCACTGAATTTGCAAAGCTGGCTGCAATTTCTCAAAAGACAGATTTTCCTGCACAAAAGTAACTTGGCACAAACCCATTGCCAGTTTTTAGCTATACTGGTATCTTACAACTTACGTAGGATTCAGTTTCTTACATGTAAGTAATTTCAGTGACAGAAAACCAGTGTTTTGAGAAACAGGCCTATGGTTTATATAGCCAATATGGTTATAACTTTATCAACTGATTTTTAAACTACACACACATATATATAACTTAAATATATATATGTGTGTATATATATGTGTGTGTGTGTGTATATATGATCCAATCAAACTTGCATGATGCATTCAGCAAATGTCACTATTGAATCTCTACCACTTTAGTAGCATTAATTTACTTTTCATAATTTAAGTTCAATGCTGTCCTCTTTCTGGTTTTCCTTACCTAGCTGGATGACATCCATTTTCTTTGGAAGCAAATCCACATTCATTAGCAATACATCAAATCGTAATTTGGATAGAGCCACTTACATGGTACTTTACAACCTGATTAGAACTCCTTGGGAAATTTATGTTTTCACTTGTCTACAAAATGAATTGCACATGTCCCAAGAGCACTGGACTGAGCCACAAGAAAAGCAACTCCACGCATGAGAATTCAAGAAGTGGCCACAATTGGTCCCTTATTTACCTGAGGTTTTGTTCAGAAATATGGTTGCAATGAGAAGTTTCCATGGATCATGAAACAGGGTTTCCTGAACCAGATTAAAAGGAGAGCGAGGTGGAGTCCATTTCCTAAAAGCTTTCCTTCTTGGTGGACTTGGAGCTAAGCATGCATACAAAAAAAAACCAACCATAATTTGCTTTCATTGTTTACAATTATTCCTTCTATAGAAGTAAAGACAGTCTGGGTTGCTTTTTCAAGTTCTAAAAAGAGAGAGAGAGAGAGATCAGATGCCTCAAAAATCTGCTTCCTTCTGACAGTGTTTATTTTTAGATGCTTCTGTTAGATTGGCAATACATGAAGCAAAATATGCCGACAATGTTATAAACTTCCCCTTTCTCTTGTAAAGGCTGAAATTATTAAGAACTATGGTTGCTAAGTTTGTCTTTATGAGAACAATCAGAAGTTATTGTCTAATCCTCAATCAAATTCAGTAGCTAGAATTTTACATAAATCAGTTTCCAATTTTTTTATTAGTAGAGAATGATAGTTTGCTTAAAATCAAAATGAAACCTTCTGTTCTCATGATTAAATGAATAAGAGCCCATTTGCCAGTGGATTGCTCACATTGGAAATAATTGTTTTCCAGTACATCTGAACCCAATCAATGTA
>JANHFO010003347.1:97111-111204 GCA_032468095.1 Pareas carinatus
AACTCTGGTTTTTTTTAATGAGGTACCTGTTTTTTTTCTGAGTACAGAGGGAAGTAAACTACTCCTTTTGCCTTTCAGCCCCAGACTAGGGACTTTAGCAGGCTTAAGGCAGAAATGGCCATCTGAGACTCCCTTTCTTTCTTTCTCAGCTCGTAAAACTTCTTGCTGTAATAACAACAATGTAAGATCTGTTTAGGCGGGATGATTTAATACAGAAAAGGATATTCCTTAATTCTACAATATCTTCACTGGAAACTGAACAACTATTGATATAGTGTAACACATTTGAAATTATTCTGTTGTTTATAAGTCATCTATCCAAATATTACTGCATTAATTTACCCATAAAGACAACTATAAGTATTTATACTTATTTTAGGGCATCTCTGCTTACATTTTACTGTGCAGGTATAAAACAGTTTAATTTGCTTCCACATAAATGCAGCTAATATCTGACCGCAAATTCTATTAGAATTATTTTTTAAAAAAAAATAAGATTGCTAATTTTCCACAAAAGCATTTTCATGTAAAACACTTTTACCTTCTTTGATTAATTTTCTGGAAAAATATGGACTGGTTTTCTGCCTTTCCACTCGAGTTCTTTGAATAGGGCTCTCTAATTGTAGAAAAGTAAAATGAAAAACGGAAGGAAGTAAATGTAAGATTTTTAATTATGCTCTTTGTGGACAGAAGTTACACACAGAACAATAATCACTCCTTGCTGCAAAAATAGCACTGCCTCGTTGACTATCCAGATCTGGTTTTCAGGAAGAAGATAAGTTACGTAGGAGGGGAGAAGGGAAGGAACTTACATTGTTTTCCTTTTTTTCACTCCATAGCAAAACCTCTAAGGCAGTGATGGCGAATCTATGGCACATGTGCCTCAGCGGGCACACACAGCCCTCTCTGTTGGCATGCAAGCAAAACTGCCCCAGTACTGAGGATTGTATGTGCATGCTCGGAAAGGAGTAGCAGTGCCAGGCAATGATGTCACAGTGCACATGGGGGCCATGCACATGCTTGGAAAGGCATAGCAGCACCAATTGATGATGTCACAACGCACGTAGGGGCCTTGCCCATGCTCAGAAAGGAGTAGCGACACCAGGCAATGACATCACGAGTCGCGACTCATTAGCCACGACTCGTCTGGGCACTTGGTCTCTAAAAGTTTCGCCATCACTGCTCTAAGGAATAGAGGTAGTCCTTGACTTAACAACCATAATTAAGCCCACAATTACAATTGTAAGTCTTGCAGGTCATCACATCACATCACTAATCCGACTTTACAACATTGTTTGTGTGACGGTCGTTAGGCAAATGTCCATAGTTATTAAGCAAACTCTGCTGAGTGAATTCAGTGTCTGAAATGGGCTTTTTTTTTTTGTCAGAAGCTAGAAGTAAATAGCTGTTTCCGTCCAAAAATATTATAAAGGCAAGTGGTTCCCGAGCACCTAAAATGTGATCATGTGTTAGAACTTCAAGTCTGGGTCATAAAGACTTTTTGCGTTCAAGATCCTTTCCCTTTCTCTACAATAGTTATATTAATATTATAAAAGAACCTGACTGTGAAATACTAGTAAAACTCTACATGGTTAGTCCCAAGGTTACTTTACAGATAACTTCCACCTCCTCAGGTGGAATCTGCTCGATCTATCACAAGGATCAGAGGGTCACGAATCTAAAGATAATCCATTTCTGAAGGACCTCTCTACCCTTTGAAACAACCTCTGCTTTTTCCCCTGGAGATGCAGCAAATACTACCTATACTGGCTTTTTAAAAATTTGTAAATCAATTGATATAGACAGGTCATATAGACATTCTTGAAAATAAATAAATACATAAAAACATACCTTTCGTTGATGTACGAAGTTTCTTCCCACGCATCTGGGAAACAGTAATATCCATGGTGAGAGCACTTTCTGAAGCCATCCAGTTTCTTTGCATTTCTACTGCTGAGAGGTTTTCATTAGCAGCTGCTATGCTTCTGCTGCAAGAACTCTCAGTACAGTTTAATATTTCTGTGCTTGTTTGGTGTTCTAAGAAAGGTACAATCTGCTTATCATTCTGCTCTGTTTTTGGTTCAAACAACAGTTCATCCTTAAAACATATTTTTCTTTTCCTGGAGCTTCTTCGGCATACTTTGGTATCACTACTAAGTACACTCATTTTGTTCTTACATATGGCACGTTTACTGCTTCCTGTCTGTTTTTTACACACTGATAGATTCTGTATTTTCTTTTGGCCATCAGTGACATTCCTTTTAGAAGAGTTTTTAGATTTTCTAATTTGAATCTTCCTTCGAATAGTACCATTTTCATCACTTTTGAAAAAACAGTCCTTAGAAATATCTCCGGCACTGGGCTCATCCTGCAAACAGGTAGCAGGAATTTCTGGTTCTCTCGTATTGGATCGAAGCTCCAAGTTACTTTCTGGAGAAGACTCACAATCTCCTTCACTGTTTTCTAATTCAGGAAGTGAAACTGAACTCCTACCTGCATTTCTGGTAGAAAATCTTTTGGTTCTTAACCGTGTGTTCCTCTGAACAGCCATAGTAAAATCAAAATCCTCTGATGTAAAAAGAGTGTCTTTGTCGTCTTTAAAATAATTCAAAAGAGCACGTTTAGATCCGGACTTGAGTCCTTGAGCATAGAGAAAAAAAAGTGTGATCAACAAATTAAGTTCATAATTGTTGGGAAAAAGACATGCATGTAAACAATCTAAGCAATCTAAATTTCATTGCATTTACCATCTTTATCTTATATTGTATTGATTTTATTGCAACTTCTTTGCTGTGAACCACACAGAATTGGTGCATCAGGAGGCATGTAAGTATAATAAATTATTATTACTACCCTATTACATCGATTGTAAGATGCATGGTGCGTCTTATATTTGATGGTGTCTTACCAGGGTAAATGTTTTTTTATAATAAGGTTTATTATTTTTATTTATTCTAACAGAAAAATAAGGGTGCGTCTTATCGGTGGCGTAATTGATATAATACGACAATAATATATAGTCATGGAAAAGTAATATACATAACAATAAACTATTGTATTAGAAAGAAAAATCAAAACAGTAATACTAGAAGAATTTATAAACACATTTATCAAATAGCAGTGGTTTCAGGGAAGTAGCCTTGAGAACCAGAATTAAAAGATAAAATGTATACGGTATAATTATACATTTTATAATTATAAATATAATTATTTATATTATTAAAATATATAATTATTTTATAATCATATCAAGCAATGTCTCTGGCTTGAACAAGATGTTGGATTAGAAGACCTCCAAGGTCCCTTCCAACTTTGATGATATACGTAGTTTATGAAATAGACTGGACTTCACCAGGTAAACACTATGGTGTAGGAGATCAAGTATTAAGTATATTTTGTAAACAATCAAAGGAAATGGTGTAATTTGCAAACATATTTATGGGTATATTATGAACACAGAGTGGAACATCTTAATACTCCTGAAATACAAACACTTTTTAAGTAGCATTACTTTAGATTTATATATACACTGCAACAGGCTGTATTGGAAGTAGAAATGCAAGAAGGGCAACTGGGATTATCTGATAGAGCAAACAATATATTTTCCTTCAGTGCTACCAGTTTGCCTTTAATTTATTGTAGTATTCCATTCTTCTAGAAGTGTTTGATGATAGACTGGAACTTCTAAAACTACTGCTCCTTCCGCCCATTACACTTCACTGGAGCTTCAGTGTTGGCTTCAGGTTCTTCTTTCCAGGGGCCATTTTCTCTTTGCCTGTATCTTTGATCATGTGTGTATCACTTATATCACTGTCAATAAATACAATAGGACCTATTTTTGGAAGCCATTCTTTTGTATGGAATCCTTAACTTTTTCATAATTTAATTTTTTTTTGCATTTCTTTCCACCATCCTCCTCTACTGTACTTTCCCCCCCATTCCAAGTGAAAACATTCACTGACATAATGTAAGTTCCTATACATATCTTTAGTTCCCAAACATTTGTCAATGCTTTGGTATGGGAGACATAGAACACTACTCAAATCTAATAAAAGAGATTCTGATCTATTTTTAATATCTCACTCAGTGACACTGTTTCCCATCCTGAACGCCTCTGCCAACGTGGCCAATGCTGAAAATTCTGGCAGTTGAAATTTAGATATGGAACTTGTCCAGGTGAAGAAACATTTTTCTAAGAAATTCAAGGTAATTATAAGGGAACATGGCCTCCTCTATATTTTTAACAATCCTGTTAAGGTTGAACCTGAGAGCAAATCACCAGTTTAAAGGTGCACCATGAATGAGCTTCATGGCCAAGCATAGACTTTAATTTATGTTCTCTGCTCCTGTACAACATTTTAACTAAGTACCTTACTGACTTTCTACCTAGTGCTGACTGACTCCTCAGCATTATGAGTTTTGATCAGATCCATCTACTACAGTAATGCAATTCCTATTTTCATAAGGCAAGCAACTCGGCTTCTATTTTCCAGCAATTTACATCTTCAGATACAAATACAGAAATGCAGCTCAATTCTTTGCATTTTTGCTGACAGAAAAACTGTTTTGTTGAACGGCTCTTGTACAAGAATGGAATGAAATGAAATGAAATGAAATGAAATGGAATGGGATGGGATGGGATAGAATAGAATAGAATTCTTTATTGGCCAAGTGTGATTGGACACACAAGGAATTTGTCTTTGGTGCATATGCTCCCAATTGTACATATAAGCTACAAGTGATAAATTACGATCAAAATCATAAAATAACTTCGTCATATGTCATAAGATACAACACTCAGTGATAGTCATAGGATACTAGATAACCAATCAACCAAAGTCATACTAGGATACTAAATAAAACAATTAATTTAATTGCTAATTTTACAGTTGCAGTCGTACAGAGCACTTTTCTCATGCTGCAGATTGTTTTCTCCGCGCTTTTGGGAAACCGAAATAGACTTGCAAAACACACAGGCAGTCTTTTCTAGGTACTGCCTGTTGTCAATACAAGACTGAGCACCGCAGACCAACAATTAATCTATTAAATAAGAGTTTTAAATCCCCAAACGACCTGAGAAAATGGAAACCACCATACCATGGTACGCTGGGAAACACAACACACATACACCCTTGTCAAACTCAATCGACAGAACACAAACGCAGAACACTTATATTATGACATCGCTGAGGCCAAACCAATGGAATAAGACGACTGGCACAATCTAATGGCTATAACAATAAATTCCATCTCTCCTTGGTCTCCTCCAGTGAAAAATCCTCACCTGATCTCAAAGCGCAACTTTTCTTCCTGTTCCGACACCACGACTGACATCCCATAGAAGGCGCCAATTCTTATTAAATATGTATCTTCATTGAACGCATGCGCACTTTAAACTCTTGCAACCTCGTCCCGGAAAATAGATCTTTTCCATAAGGAAGGGACAGGGCAGAGAGAGGGAAAAAAAATCACACCACAGCTTCGATTGACCACGCCTCCGCCCCGTCACGCAAGCGCACTTTTGATACGGTCTCAGCCTCTTTTCGCGGCACTAACTTCCCTCTCTTCCGCGGGATATTGGAAAGAGCAGCTGAAACGCCCAGCGACGAACTCAAAAGACTTGCGCGGACTGCGCTGCTGGAGGAGGAGGAGGAGGAGGGGGAAGGAGAAGGAGGGAGTCTGATGGCGCGTGCGCGCGGGACGCCGCTCGGACCTTGGCGAGCGTTTGAAGAGGAGTGCGCATGCGTGTTGCCTTGGGAAGCCGTCTGGCGTCCTGCGTCAATAAGTACAAACAAGCACACCGACACACGCGCACACAAAAGGGCGAGAGTTGTGTGTTGGCGAGGGCGATGCACCTAAAAGGGACGCCATGCGAGCTGCGTTGACTTGGAGGGATAAGGTGGAGCAGTGGTAAGAAGCGGTCCTCTCCGACCCCGGGCTGGGGAGGGACAACCGGGAAGAGAGTTAGTTGCGTTTAGCAGAAGGACTCCATTCAGCTCGCGTGTTTTCCTTTTCCAAACTATTTTCTATTCTGTTGTGGCTTATTTTAAATAATTCCAATATTATCTATTATAGAATATAGGCAACTGGGGGGGGGTTGAACTCTGGAGTCCTTGGTGTTTGCTTGCAGATGCTTCTTGACCCAACTAGATAACTTTATCAGGGCGTGTGGACTTGTGGGTTTGCAGCCTGATTATATACAGTAACTTAAATAGTAATGTGTGCCTCTCCTGGTCTTCTCTTCTGTGATCCCAAAGATGTTACATAATAAATGGCTGGGAATGGCAAGATTTTTGTTGGGTAAAAATGGAATAAGTACCTAAATAAATGAAAAAGTGTACTAATCCCCGATTTGCTTAGACAGAATGAGTAAATAATTTATACAACACTAAAGTACTGTATATATAATAATTGGGCCACGACACTTGTTGGGTCCACACAGAATCCTATACAAAACCAGCCAAACCACATGGATACATTATGCAACTATTTTGTAGACTGATAACCTTTCTCATGAAAATAGCAAATAAGTAAATAAGAAAACTTGCCTTTTAAAAGCATTCTTTGTATTTCATAGTATTTACGACCTTGCCTTTAAGCCTGATGGAACGCAACTAATAATTGCATCTGGAAACAGATTACTGGTAGGTTTTAAAAAATATGTGACCTAAAAGATATTTAAATTGGAAAAATTATTTAAAGTGGTGTTAATACATAGAGAATAACCAAGAAACCCCAGGATTATAAACTTGCTTGGGAAGTGGGGATGAGAAGGTGGTTTACTTGAGAGTAGTGGAGTGACATTAGAAAATAATCTAGAAAAGTTGGATTATCTGAATTCAGAATTCAGGCCTAAGCATGCAATGAAGATGGCATTGATTGTACTGATGGGTTACCCCTGAAGGAATTTGGGTGAGGGTTGCCAGAGTTGGAAATAAGAGTCATTGTTCTATAGTAATAGTCCTTTTTAGAAGGTAGTTTCTGGTAGTAGTTTGGTAATTTATTAATTATAGTAGTTATAGAGGAGGTGAGATCAGCCCAGTGGACATTTGCTGAGGGGTGCTACAGGGCTTCATTATCTTTCTGTTTGTTGAACATCTATATGCAGCCATTGAGACAAGTGATCTGTCAATTCAGGATGTAGTTTCTTCAACATGCTGGTGAATTTTCCATTGCTACCCAGGGCTACCATGCCCATGATGTGGAAGTCTGGTCCTGATGTCTAAAGGCTATTAGGATCTGAATAAGACAAAATGGACTGATGAAAAAGCCAGGCAAGATATTGTTGGATTGTTCTTCAGGTTTCTGATTGTTTCCAGTATTGTGTCTCAAGTGGGAGATGCTATCCCTCAAGAAGTAAGCCTGTAAGCTGGGAAGCATCTTGGATATATGGCCACTGCTAGGTAGGCAAAGGGATGTCTGTAATGTGCTTTGCATATAGCTGTTTTTGAAGATCTCCAGAAGCTAGAAATGGTATTTTAATTATGTTTGCTGGCAGGTCTTAACCATCAGAGCATACTATACAGTTTTGTATTGGAGTCCAATAGAGTTTAAGTACAATTCAAAATGCTGGAAAATAAAACATGTGGAATTATGAATTTTGCAATGTTAGTGTATGGTTATTCTGATCATTTTTATTTATTTATTTATTTGTATTTTATTTATTTATTTATTTATTTATTTATTTATTTAGATTTGTATACCACCCTTCTCCCGAAGGACTCAGGGCGGTGAACAGAAAACATTAAAATTTAACAATGATTGAATTATTGATTCATAGGTTCTTGTATACTCTTGCTATGAGTTTTATTGTTCCATAATATATACCTTAGGTATAACTGTTCATAATATTCATGGTGGATGTTTTGGTGTATTATGTTGTTATAATACCTTTGCTGCCATGTTGGACCATCTGGAATTTTGCAATATAGAATTGGAGATCTAAGAGCAGGCATTCTTCTGCAGATTATCTTTGTTTTAAAATAGTTTGTCTTAAAGTATTTTTATGTCTCTGTACTATTATACAATCTGTGCTATTTTATCTGTACAGGTGTATGATACATCTGATGGAACGTTAATTCAGCCCTTGAAAGCTCACAAGGATACAGTATATTGTGTAGCATATGCAAAAGATGGTAATATGAAATCTACTGTTTACATTTTCTGCAATTACATTTGCCTTTTTTATATTACCAATAGAAGAACTATATAGTCTTTCTTGTTAAGGGAGGCAAGGATTGATTCACTCCTGATCAAAATTTCTTAAGAAGTGTAAGTTCTTTCAGATGTTCAAAACATTGCTGCTAATTTCCTTCCAAGTAGTACAATATTGAATTTTTGTTGTTAGCATACTTCATACAGTGTTTGCTTCATATGAATAAGCTATTATTGGAGACTACTCAATCCTCAATCATTTGAAGTGATCTGATCACAGGTATCTCTGTTTTATTAAAATAAAGTGCTTGTCTGAGATTTTTTAATAATTATTTTTAATTAAAACCTTGCTACCTCTTTCTTTGACATAT
Source organism: Pareas carinatus (assembly GCA_032468095.1). Taxonomy (NCBI): domain Eukaryota; kingdom Metazoa; phylum Chordata; class Lepidosauria; order Squamata; family Pareidae; genus Pareas; species Pareas carinatus. Next base: position 105,637 of record JANHFO010003347.1, read on the forward strand.
TAAAAAATACTGCTTTTGACAGTTGGGAATTTGTGCACAAGGAACTCAGGACTTCTCAAATTTATTTTAATTTAGCACATAGCCAGGTTTTTCACATCTAAGCTGCTGACTGCTAATACAAAAGAAACAATGTATGCATTAATGGTTATTGTATGCTTTTCATAATCATATAATTGTTACTTTCTCAACCAGTCTTTAATTGCTGAGTATGTCCAGCATGATAGTTATCAGCCACACATTTTAAAGTTCTTTCAATGAACTGAGAAAAAAGATTGATTTAATTTTTTTTATAAGTCTTTAGGTCTGATAGTCTGCTAAACAGGTAGCAAGTTCTTTCCAACATGAGCAGGTGCATTTGAGATAATAATACATTTGTACAAATTGTACTCTAAACTTAAAAATACAATTGGTTGTCAATTTGTCTAATTGGTATTTTAGAAAATTATGTAAATTAAAGTTATAAATATATACAAATATGGTTATGTACTGGTAAACTCTGGCTCCATTTATAGCAAGATTAAGAAAACAATAGACCATAATATTATTACGTTTCTGTGTTTTAGATTAACAGTTCATTCCAAATCTACTTCATAATTTATATTGACTTGTACAAATTTTCCTAGGAAAACGCTTTGCATCAGGAGCTGCAGACAAAACTGTCATAATCTGGACTTCAAAGTTAGAAGGTATCCTGAAGTACACGTAAGTGATTATGACTTTGATTTATGAGTGTTTAAGAATTGGTCTTAATATAAACAGAAGGAATCTCCACACAAAGAAGAAAACAATTTTACATGAACTGAATCTATTTGAAAAAGACATCCAGGGTAGTAAGGCCTGAAACTGAGTATGGTTGAGGGCGTACCAGTGGCCAACAGAGAACATGGGTCAGCCTGCGCAATCCTGACCCTCTCTCCATAAAAGTTTTCACCGCTCACATGATCAGGTAGATAACTGAGAAGTTTAAAAATTCGATATGTGATTTGTGATCCCGTGCTTCTTTGTGAAGCAATATTTCAGAAGGTGGTTAGCTCAGTATTGCCATGATATAAGATTCAACTGTTCAAAGGATTTTTTATATGTTTCCATTTCATTACTTAAAGGATAAACTCTTGAGCTTGGTAAGTGTGCACAGCACAAGATTGACCATCAGGTTACAACCCCTACACATTTTCTTTTTTGCTGGATATCTGCTCCTTTTTTTCTACTTGTAGCAAATGATTCCCAGCTTGCTAGTTGACTGACAGGAATAGCAGGAATAGACAGCACGGCTCACTTATTTTACCACTAGTTAAATCAATCTAGTAATCTTGCTGATGAGAGGAATAGGTAATCCTGCTGCGTCGGTTGGGGGGGGTTAGGAGTAGGAGGCACTGTTTTGCGGTGGTTCTCCTCCTACCTTTCTGACCGGTCGCAGACATTGTTGGCAGGAGGGCAGAGGTCGACGCCATGGCATCTCACGAGTGGGGTGCCACAGGGATCGGTCCTCTCGCCCCTCCTGTTCAACATTTATATGAAGCCACTGGGTGAGATCATCCGTGGTTTTGGAGTACCACCAGTATGCTGATGATACTCAGCTGTACATCTCCACCTCAGACCACCCCAACGATGCCGTTGAGGTGATGTCCCAGTGCCTTGAGACTGTGCGGATCTGGATGGGGCGTAACAGACTCAGACTCAATCCCTCCAAGTCTGAGTGGCTGTGGCTGTCGGCGCCGCGATATAGCCAACTTATTCCATCGCTGGCTATTGGGGGCGAGTACCTGGCCCCCACGGAAAGGGTCCGCAACTTGGGTCTCCTCCTGGATGTGCAGCTGTCTCTGGTAGATCATGTGGCAGCCGTCACCAGGGGGCTTTTTACCAGGTTTGCCTGGTCCGCCAGTTGCGCCCCTTTCTAGATCGCGAAGCCATGTGGACAGTCACTCAAGCACTTGTCATGACCCATCTGGACTACTGTAATGTTCTCTACATGGGGCTCCCCTTGGAGTGCGTCCGGAAGCTCCAGCTGGTACAGAATGCGGTCACGCGGGGGATTATGGGGGCCAGTGGTAGGGCCCATGTAGCCCCCCTCCTGCGCGAGCTGCACTAGTTGCCGGTGGGCTTCCAGGTGCGCTTCAAGGTTTTGGTTGTGACTTTTAAAGCGCTCCATGGCATAGGACCCAGCTATCTACAGGATCGCATTCTGCCGGCAAATACCTCCCACCGACCCATTCGCTCCCACAGAGAGGGCCTCCTCAGGGTGCCGTCGGCCAAATAATGGCGGCTGGCAACCCCCAGGGGGGGAGCCTTCTCTGTGGCGGCTCCCACCCTCTGGAATGACCTCCCCCCAGAGATTCCTTATTTCAGACCTCCGTGCCTTCCGTCGAGCTATCAAAACATACCTATTTGCCCAGGCCAGTCTGGCCTAACCGCACCTTCCTTTGCTCTCAATGCTATTATTAATTTTAAATTTATAATCCCATTTTAATTCAATTTGTTTTAAATTTATTTTTAATATTCGATTGTAAATTCAGCCACCAGGTGTAGATTTTTTAGTAATTTTATGTGTGTTGTTTGTGTATGTTTTTATTCTGGCTGTACACCGCCCTGGGTCCCTTCCGGAGAAGGGCGGTATAAAAATTTTGAAATTAAATAAATAAACAAACAAACAAACAAGGTCATGGGATGAAGAGGGATGGTTATTTACTACTCATTAACCCTTCAAATGCCTATAACTCAATGTGTACAATGACTCCATGAGCCTAGCACTCTCCTTAATTACTGATCATGGGACACTCTCCTGACCATTGAAATTCATAAAGATGCTCCCTATGCCATTGTTTTGGTCATTCCTTTTCTTGTATTCATATTGTCCGTCTGAGCTTAATATTTTTTGTGCACAAACAATATACTTAAATCTTGTACCAAAACTCTATAAAGGAAGAGTGGCAAGCAACAGGACAAAACAGATGCTGCTATATTATGCTTTTCCCAATACCAGCTGCAGGTTCTACTAATTTTCTCTTATTCAAATAAGGTATCATCTCTTATTCCAGTTTTTCCAGAGTAGCAGTAAATTCATCTAAAAATTTCCACACTCAATTTATGGTAGTAGTTGTCTGTTTACATTCTTAAGAATCATGCCAAGTAAAATCTAGCACCTAACTTATCCCCCACATAAATTGTTTTAAGTCTAGGTAGAGTTTGTTTCAGCAGATTAAATGCTATGTGTTCTTAAGCAAACAAGTCTTCAAATATGACATCATCTTTTTTAAAAAAACTCCTCAAAGTAAGTTTGTTATCTATGTGTAAAGGGTTCTACTTAGCTCTGACTATATAATCAGTTCATAAACTCTATCTTAGACCATTTTTATGCCATGTACCTTTTACTTTAAGAATCTAATCTAATTTTTGGACTTTCTAGCCTCTTCCTAGTTAGTTAGTTAGTTAGTTAGTTAGTTAGTTAGTTAGTTAGTTAGTTAGTTAGTTAGTTAGTTAGTTAGCTGAATCTGTAAGCTGCTCCATTGCAGAAGACTGTGAGTAACTCACAGAATTAAAAATAAAACTGTATGAAACAACAGCATCAATAAAAACTACAGTCATTCAGAGAATTAAAGGCTTCCACCCATATCTTTTTGCAGGTCATGGAGTCCATCCATCCATCTAACCCAAGACCTGCAGAAAAAGCCAAGTTTTTAAATATTGCTGTTCTTTTAACAGCGTGATGAAAAGTTGTGAAAATATTAAAAGCCTGTACATTCTTTTAAGTTAATTTGGTTGAACCTAGTAAAAATACCAACCAACAACTGATCTTGAATTTTTGAAATTTGATTGTTTTAAAAACTAATATACAGTAGTTCTAAATGTTTTTTATATACTTGAAAGATCATTTAAAATGTGGGTGAGCGTTTATTTTTGTTCAGTTTCTAATGTTCTAATATGAAGTTAATTTCCACATCAGAGTGCAAATTCATTGGATAGAATATATATTGAAATGTTAATACGTTTTTGTACTCATCACTAATATTAAAAGTATCTTTGTAATTTGCACATTTCCACTTGTTCTAGGTCTGAACTGGGGGACTTCATATAACAGTCTGTGCAATCACCATGGAAGACTCTAATTTTATAATGCAGTTTAAGGAAGAAAAAAACATATATTCCAAAAATAACTTCCTGGTTTATGGCCATAACTTTCCTTTCATAAATATTTCCTCTGGAGCAGTTTTTTCTGGAGCTTTCCCAGGATTAACCATGATTTAATTTTAAAACGATACTCAACTCCATAAAGAAATTAGGTTTTTTTAAGTTTTAAAATGTATCTTCTGATAACATGGAGTTTATATATACACATTACTAAATTAATGTCAAAGTTCAATCATAGACAGCTTTTATTAAATTTTGTTTTATTCCTTCTTTTGAATTATTCACAAAGTAGTTAAAATTCCCCAAAGAATAATTTTCTAAACAGCTAAAGAAACAAACAGATCCATAGACTACATGTACCTCATGTAGTTGGTATTTATTAAGCACTTACAGGGCTAAAAAAACCCTGCTCATTATAAAAACTATATAAAATACTGCATAGAATTATTTGAATACGTACCATTTGAAGGTAAGACACAGTCAGTAATCTACTGCAAAACCTGCGTGAAATGAAGGATTGCAGTTCATGTTTCTTGTAACAATACACATAATTAGTCTTTCCATTTTTCTTTGGAATGTCATTCTGCTGCCCTGTTCTTTCTGAACTTTGATTTTTACTGAATCTCTTTGGCTTAATACATTTTATTTTTTTATAATATTTGGGGGTTTGCTTTGCCGCATAGCAGGGAGGAACAGCAGAGCGAATGCCTGCTATGAAAATGCAACATTGTCCAAATGAATCATATGTATGTACACATGAGGTATGATAGGTTCACATATTACATTAAGCCACAATTTATTTAACCATGGTACATTAAATACACCACAAATAGGTAGTTCACAAAACATATTTTGATAAACTTTTGTTTGTAATCTACCAATGAGTGGTTTCACACAATACATTAACTCAAAGCTAAACAAGACAGATTATGAGTTATTATCTTATTTGAAACAGGCTACAGAACAGATTAAAGATAGAAGCTACTGTATGAACATTAGAGAAAGGAGTTTATGATCTGACTTAGTGACTTCATTCAGGAGAAAGTCCATATACCAGCACAATAAACAATTGTTATTATCTTCCAGGCCAAGGGCACCTCACCTGCAGGGAAAACAAGGAAGGGCAAATAATAAAATGTGCATCACATTTGATAAATATCTGATAAAAGAGATCCAAACTCAAAGGAAGGGAGGTGGAAAATCATATCTGTAGAGACCCTCCTTAGTTTTCAGGAAGGTAAAAGTAAGGGATGGAAGGAGTACTTTCAGATTTGCAAGATTCTACTAATGTAACCCTACAATAAAGATAGTATTCATGGTTGTGTTTCTTTTCTGGGGTGCCTCAAAGAATTAACATTACTTCTTCTTTTTTTTTAATAGAAAAAGTTTTTATTGGTCAATAACATACAAAACAATAGCTTACAATATGTGGAATTTCAATTA
>JANHFO010003347.1:125336-140322 GCA_032468095.1 Pareas carinatus
ATGGCTAATGGCAGATGGCAGCCAGCAGAAATAGCCTGCAGTGCTGCTTTTAACCACTGCACCATCCTGGCTCTATATAAGACTCTAATACTTCTCAAATGATATCATCTACATTTGCAGAATTAATCTTTTTTCAGCTTTTTCACCTGATAGAATTTATAGTTATTTTATAGTTGTTTTTTTTAGACACGTAGATTTGTAACATTCACATGGCATTATTATAATTGCTCTCTGAAATATTCCTTCTGGCATTCCTTTATACCAAATAATTTCTTCTTCCTTATTTTTATTTCATTTACTGTGCTGAATATTATTTGTTCAGCCCAGGCTACCCATTTTCAAAACATTTTTTTATTTCCATCAAAATTGTTCTGCATTTTTTTGGTCTTTTTTAATGTTAGCAATTCCTTGCTCTCTTAGAGTGACCTCAAGTCACCAGTCATTCCCAGGGTTTCCTTGCACTGTTATACCCCTGTGCTAATTGCCAGAGCAAAGTCTTAACATCCTTCCAGAAAACCATCAAAGTAGGGACTTGCCTCAACTCTGAGGTGACACATTACGCATACTCACAGATAAACATTTTCTCACTGTATTCTCTAATATGTATTTCTCCTCACTGACAACCTTTTCCACCTCCTTGTTCTTTTAAGCTTGCATACTACACTCACATTCTGTATTATACTTTTTATTCTATTCAAAGGAGTTTTCACTTTCTTTCCTTATATATTCAGTTTTGGGAGAGATTAGTACTTTTTCATACCGTCTGTTTCTGCAGCACACAAGAAGTGCTGCAGGGGTCAGAAAGGATGTATGTCAAGCGGTGTGCAGGTTTGGGAAAGGTGTGTGAGAGATGCTACAAGGGTTGGGAAGGACTCGGGTGCAGCATGAGTCAGGAGGGTATACAAAGGTGTAAGTGGCCGGCATGGCACCAGCACAGAGAATATAAGGAGGTTGTGCGAATGGGGGAGACTTACCTGAGCAACTTGCAATCTTTCCTCTCAATTTACCTGTTCCTTGTGGGAAACTGCCAGGGAACATTAGAAATGACAGTCACATGACCACAGCTGATAGTGGAAGTGTTAAGTGGCTACCACTTTCCCAAATTCATTCCCATGGGAATCGTGGGTCCCGGATTTTGAACACATTCTCTTAAGTTAACTCATTTGAGGTATGTTGATTCAAAACTTGTTGGCCTACAATGTACCACTTTCCCCAATTGATGCTTATAAGATCAAGGAGTTTTAGTAGTTATATAATTTTTTTTAGTAAGGATTTAGTAAGATTAGATTTACAGCTTAAGTTATGCCTGTGCCACAAGCAGCATACTTTCCAGTAGCAAGAGCAATGCTGGTTGATTTTGGTGCATTTTTACCACAGCCAAAATCCAAACCTAAAGAAGACAACACAGGGCGGGATGCTGTTGCTACATCCTCTCAACCTGGGCTAGACACTGAATACACACTTTGTATGTGTTATTCTATAAACTGCAAAATTCACAGAAAGTGTAGTGGTAGCTTGGAACCAACTTCGGTGGCATTAGTGGGTTAGTCATCGGTAACTGATTTAAGGCTGCTTGAGATAAACAAATATTCATCATTTGTCAAAAATAAAAATAATTATATAATTGTGCATTTATTATATAATAATAAATACATAAATTAAAACAAAATTTTAAAGGACAGATTTGATGGATCACAACATTTTTTCTGCCATCAGTTTTCTGTTTCTGAAGAACAAGATGTGGCATCTAGGGTTATTTATGAATTTAACAAAATTAATCAATAGAACATTTAATTTTATGGATTTTTTAGGGTCTATATTTTTAAAATCTGGTTTAATATATTTGAAAAAGACCATATAGTTAATTGTTGCTCCTGTTTATTTATAGAATAAGCTCTACAATTGTCCTCTCGGTCAACCATTATTTGTCCCCATGTCTTTTATATATAATTATATATTAAAAGGCAGAAGCAGTCAATTTGTCTAATTATTCTGAATGATTATTCCCAGTGGTCTGGATTCCATAAAATTATTTCATCTGACTAGCATATGAGAACTGCAGTTTTCCAATATGGGTTTTATTAACTCTCTGAATGTAATTATATCCAGATTCTCAAGATCTTTGTGGACAATCCTTTTGCAATTGTCTTACTAAAACAATCTACAGCCGTGCGTTGCCTGGACATGAGTGCATCTCGTAACAAACTGGCAGTAGTTGATGAAAATGATACTTGTCTGGTCTATGATATTAACACCAAAGAATTACTGTTTCAGGTAAATGTTTTAAACATTAATATGTCACCCTGCATTTCAAAGAACATTTAAGAAAAGTTTTCTTAAAACAGTGAGAAAGGAGTCATTGGCTCTTGTTCCTTTTTTGCTTGCCAAAACATTTTTACTCACCAGTGAGTTTCACACACCATCGATAATATCTGGTCTTGGATGTCTCCCACCACCCTGCAAAATGGATGCAGGGCTGTTGATTGATAGTTGACAGTTACCTCTGCTAATTAATTTTATTCACATCAAGGATATTGCACCAATTGGTTATGTCCGTAACAGGCAAAAATGTTTCAGACATCAGATTTTATACTAGTAGCAGGCAAAGAAGGAAGAAGAGCTCAAGTATTTTCCAGCTGTTCAATAGTTTTACTCTGAATGGGATTGGTATCTGTTTATAAATCAAACTTTTCCAGAAAGCAAAAATTAAGGCCTGAATCGCCAACCTCTGGTCTGTGGGCTGGCATTGGTCCACAGTATGCTAGCAACCGGTCCGTGTAAGCAAGCCAATTCTCATTCGCAGGATGCAGACAGCACACAAAACCCCACCCCCTCCAGTCTGCGGAAAAATCTTTCTCTATGGAACTGGTCCCTGGCACCCAAAGGGTTGGATGACACTGACTTATGGCAATAAGTCCGAAAGCTCAGAAGACTAAACCTCTGGTCTCGTTGACCAACTCAGATTGAATCCTGCAAAAAAGGAAATGTTTAAAAGAAGCACTAACTGTGGAAGAGATGCTGCATAAGTTGGATCGAACCTTATACATTCAGATCATCTGTGTGTATATTTGATTATTATGACTAGGATTTTAAATGTTAATTTTTAAAATAATGTCCAATTTATTGCAAGGGAGCATATCATAGTGGTCTGCCTTCTTTGTCATGTGGATAAAACTGAAATTGTGTGCTCCTTTTGCAGACCCAAATATCACCGGTTCTTCATCTTTTGTTCTGTGTGTCTTTTTCCAAGACAGAATTTGTCCTGTCTCATCTGCTTCTTTGAATATCATTTACTTAATTGAAATAACTTTTATTGCCTTGATGTTTTGCTATTAAGTCTCACTTTTAAAAATAACCTCTTCCTAATGAAAAAATGTGTTTCTGTTTGCTGTTTTCTGCTTTTTTTAAAAAAAACCCTTCTCCTCCCACTTCTTTCTCTAGTCTTAGTAATGGTTCTAGAGGAAAAGCAGCTTAATTTGAAGCCTGAAAGCGGAAGGAAAGCTAACAGTTTTATAGTACAGCAGAATATCATGGACAGGCACCACCCAAACAAGATCTTGCGTAGCAACAATTAAAGTTCCAGCAGTACCCAATTACTATTGTTCAGCTTCATGTGTTTTGGCTGTGCTGCAGTGGCAATTTTCTGAACCTAGTTTAGCGTCAATAAATGGAGACTTCTCTGCCATTTATTTGTGCAGGCAGGTGCTGCTGCTACAAATAACTGTCAAACGCACAGTAGTTGTTAGGTAGACCTACTGGGACTTTTCAGGATGACCATTTGAGTGGGAATGCAAAACAGGGATGCTTAATCTGGCAGTTCTTCCATAGCCTTTTTTCTTTTGTATTAAACAGCATTTGGAGGCCAGGAGGTTCTTTGCGATGTAATATTTAGCCAGAAGGTGGTGGTGTTTAGCAGGAAATAATGGCCAGGAAATAAGGTCTATAGTATACTAAAGAAAACTTCTGTCTTTTCTCCTTCTACTTATTACTGTTCTCCCAAGGCTTTCTTCTAGGCTTCATATGATTAAACTGGCAGCTTTCATTGAATTAGCCAATCCATTGTTAGAGCAGAACAAAGCCTAAACTACCATAATAGACTGAAGTCTCCTTTCATTAGACAAAGAAGTTAAAATAAGAGGTCATTGCTTCTTAGGGAAAGTATCCTAAGCAATATAGGGCGATTTCTGTCAATTCTTTGGATGAATCTGTCACTGAATTCATTCAACTGGCAGCACCTTCAAAAAAAAAATCTCAACAAGATCAGACTGCAATAGTTTTTTTAGATTCCTCACAGACTCTCAGGCACTTTCCAAGAATGGATGTCCTCAGAAAACCTCTCACATGGAGTTGTGATTCAAATAAAACTAAAAGCAAGCATTTGGGAGACTGTTTTCCTTTGTTGATATCTAAGTGACAACCTTTCAGGGTCTAAGTACTACTGCAGAAAATTGAATCATAAAACAGTAAAATTGAATAAAATAAAATAACATTGAGGATCCCACAATCCCATCCTCCAGGTTCTGAACAAAAAAAAATCGCTTCAGTAAGTAAGCCTTAACCCACCTTTAAGAAATTAGTTGTAAAACCAGTTTCTTCCTAGAAAGTATGCAGTCTACTAAAAAAAAAAAATCCTGTCAGGCTGAAGAAAGAAATTGCATCCTAAAGCTGATGCATTTCAACAAATTGTTGAATGAAAACTCTCCTCTCGGAGGTTTATTTCTATGTATCTATAGTGGGTCCTTAGAAGTGTTAACTGATATATAATTACTAAAGGATCTAATATAACACCATTGCAAATCTTCTTTATGCCGTCCTTTACTCTCCACAGTTCTAAGGAACATCAAAAGGTCCTTAGACATTCTCATTGGTGTCACTGAGGCTATGGCTTTTAGAGATCCTGCGTTCACCAACCATTTCTCTGTGGAAGGGGTTAATTATCCTGACCCATAGTGATTGTCTAGCTATCAGATATCTAAACAAGAATCATATATGAGAATCAACTAAAGATAATGACAGCATTGCTTTCTTCAAAAACAATCCATGCCAAAAAGAGTTTGGAAGACTAGCACTGATAATGTCCCCTAGTTTGAGTAATGAAACGTCTGCAAGAAAACACCTCAGCTCAAAGAACACCAACGACCCTTCATTTTGGAAGACATTGATGCAAAACAGATTTCTAGACAGTAAAGAGAAAGGAACTCCTGCCATTTCAAATAGGCCATAACAACCTTAGCCTTCAGTCCAGTGCTCTGTATAGCGCATTGCCTCTCAAGAAGTTTCTCAGTCTTGACTCATTATACACTTCAGGCAACCTGTATGTCTTCAAGGCCTTCATAATTTCACTTGGGATGCTTTCACTGAAAGTGGACTTTCTAGTAGCAAATACAACTGCTCAAAGAATGTCCCAAAGGTTTTTTTCCTCCATCTTCTTGGAAGCTTCTTGGATGAGAAGTGAAACGTCTTCAAGGAAAAACAAAGAAAGTCTGTCTTTTGAAAAAGCATCTCTGGGACAGCCATGACCCAGGATAACTGAGAATCTCCATAGACAACTGCTCAATAATCTTCAAACTAAATTGCAGTTTCTAAACAATCATTTCTACAGTATATGTTCCCCAAAGATATTCTAGGATCTCTTGCTGTTTTAAAATTCTTTATCACTTTGGTCAGAGGAAATTGACACACAGTAACACAAATGTCTATGTCTCGTATTCCTTGCTTTTACTGAATACCGAAAGGAATTAATCATGATTGTATTGCCTTCATGGCAGATGTTCAGGTTCCATTTTTAAATGATCACCTGTGCAGTATATGTGTTTTAGAAATGATATAATCAAACACCATGCAGTTCTAATTTTGAAGCGGTGTATTTTTCTGACAAGTCAAAACAATAATACACAATAAAACAGCTTCTATATCAATCGCCTTGAAATGAAAACAGTGCTTTTTAGCACTATTGTTAATTTCATTGGTGTTTTAACCAAGTAAATTTGATTACTGCCAATACTGTCTTTTTAGTATCTAATTGACCAAAAGTTTTTTGTTTCGCAATACAAAGCTAAAAAATATACTGAAATATTTAAAAACTCTGAAATATTTTAGGCTCTGTTGCATATGGTAATCATATTCCTTAAACCTGATCCTCAAGATATATTAGTGTAGCAATTAGTGTAGCAGACTTGGGATATTCCCGCCAAGTTCTGTGTTTAATATGAAATTTTTAATTAGGTGGAATTTTATTGCTCCCCTTTTAAATTTCAATGTTTAGGCTTCATTTAATCCTTTTAATAATGTTCTTAATTTATATGTGTATTTTGTATTTTGTATTTTAATATTGCCTGTAAGCCGCCCTGAGTCCTTCAGGAGAAGGACGGGATAGAAATAAAATTATTATTATTATTATTATTTGGGGGAGGTTGCTTTAGTTTCGTGTTGTCTGTCTCTTTAAAAATAAGTTTATTACTTAATTAATATTTTGTTTAACGGTCTCATTAGGAACCCAATGCTAACAGTGTGGCTTGGAACACGCAGTGTGAGGACATGCTTTGTTTCTCTGGAGGAGGATATCTCAATATCAAAGCTAGTAATTTTCCTGTCCATCAACAAAAACTTCAGGGATTTGTAGTGGGATACAATGGCTCCAAAATTTTTTGTCTTCATGTTTTTTCTATGACTGCTGTTGAAGTTCCCCAGGTAAGGTTACCTCATTCATTTCCTTTTGTTGTTGTTAACATGAATATTATTTTGCATAATGTTCCTAAAACCTTTCTAAGTTATACTTATTCCAAGATTAATGTTTTACCAGTTTATTTGTTTTTTCTCATATCACTCATGCCTATAATAAGTAGTATGTTTGTTGGAATTTTCTTGCTAAAGTTGAAAAAAAAATTATACAAGATTACCAAATAGACAAAAGCTTTTTATTATATTCTTTATTTGATAATCCAATGTTGTACTTTCTATTTACCACATTTTCCTCTATTTTATGTTTAAAAAATAGAGCCTTAAGAAAATTAATTGTTTATCATTTTATTCTCTCTAATCATGTTTTTGTCCTGGTGAAACCCCAGTCAACTACTGATTCTCTGCACGTTCTTGCTTAGTGATTTGTTCAGATAATAAGCATTAAAACGTTTTAGGGCAGTAACAAATGTTATTTATTTCCAAGAAACTTTCATTGTGAACAAAACAATTCCTTAGGCATGACTGGAAATATGAGGATCAGTTAATCATCTAATAGGAACAGTAATGATTTGTTGCCCAGTTCAATGAGCATATCGTGGCTTAATAAGAGATCAGGATAGGATTTTCATTCATAATTAAAATTGGTTTTGAGATTCTGGCTTGTCCAGATTATTTCAGGTAACTATGTTAATTTAAGAGTTCCATTTATTGTGACTTGTTGAATAAATAAGATCTAGCTGGTACAGTGAGCAGAGTCGTCTTTGTGCAGGTAGCCCTCGACTTTCAACTGTTCATTTAGTGACCGTTGAAAGTTACAACAGAACTGAAAAAAATAACTTGTGGCTGTTTCTTACACTTATGACCATTGTAGCATCCCCATGGTCTTGTGATCAAAATTCAGACGCCTGACAACTGACGGTTGCAGTGTCCTGAGGTCATGTGATCACCTTTTGTGACTTCTGAGAAGCAAAGTCAATGGAGAAGCCAGATTCACTTAACAGCCATGTTGCTAACTTAACAACTGCAGTGATCCACTTAACAACTGTGGCAGGAAAGGCCATAAAATGGGGCGAAATTCACACGTATTTAGTTTATCAACAGAAATGTTGAACTCTATTGTGGTTGTAAGTCAAGGATCACCCGTTTTACATCTAGTTATGAATATTTCAACCAGACATCTTACTTTCATGAAATTATGAATTCATGTGAAATGATTAATACTCATATTTTTTATTCTTGGTTAAGAATAATAAATATGAGTATTAAAATACCACCTCTGCTGGACCTTTTATTCCACATACGAACTTAGGTTTTATGTCCATGCACAACTGACAAAAACTAGCAGAAGATATTTCAAATTTAGCTACTTTAAACACACAAGGATGTTATTCTTAGACCAAATAGAATTTGGATTTCACTTATTCTCTACTTGTCTATTATTTAAAAGAAGAGAAACCAAGCATGTTTTGCAAGGTTTATGAAAGATTTGGATAGAATTTGGCTTAAATTGGTTTGGCTTAAAAATAGTTCAGTTAAGAACAAGATACTGCCTTGCAAAACTTACTGACGACTCAGAAGTAAAGGTTTAGAAACATTTTAACGTGAATGAAGATACCTGTTGTAAGATTGTACAACGTTTTAGATTCAAAGGCAGGCATGTGTTATGGAACATACAGACCATGTACCTAACATGAATCTGCAATTCTGTAAAAGAAATGCATCTTTTCCTGGAACTGCATTGCTGTCCTAAAGAGCAGTTACACAATTCTGAAAAAAGACACAGTTGCTTTAAGGGGTCACATACAAATGCTGTACAAAAGTCCCTGTGTACTAAAAAAACCTCCCATATTTTAAATTTCAAAATGCTGCACAGGTCTCTTGTGTAATATTATTATTACTGCCATTTCTTAATAGAATATTTTTTTCTCCTTTCTGCATATCCCATAAGCTATTTGAAAAAATTGGAAAACCGTTCACAAGGGTTTTGAGAGGAAAGTGGAAATATTGAGAGCATGGTGCGTCCAATTGAATAAATAGAATTCCATTCACTCATTTTTGGATGCAACTTAATCTTGATACATTTGATTAAATTCAACAACCCTGAATAATTTGTAGATGAGGAGAAGTATGTACAGTGGTGCTTAAAAGTTTGTGACCCCTTTTGAATTTTCAATATTTATGCATAAGTACGACCTAAAAGGCAATCTGTTCTCCACACATCTTAAAACATAAAGAAAACCAATTTACAAAATGAGTAAAAAAATTATGCTGTACTTGTTCATTTATTTATTGAAGAAAATGATCCAAAATGCTAGAGAGATGCAATTTAAGTTTTGAGAATAATAGATAAAAGTGTCATCCAGAAGATAGTAAAATTCAGTATAGATGAAATAAGAGAATGCAGGAGGCAAGAAAAAATGTTGAGTACAATGGACAGCATTTTTATTTTCCCATTCCACCAATTTGTTCTCTTTTTCTTCCATCCTATATCATAAACATCAGAAGCAGACTCTGGGCATGTGGAGGAGGGACAAAAATTTCATTCCATTAACAGATGCCTTTTTATCATTGGAACATATACTTAGTCTTTATTAGATTAGATAATAGTCAGACTTTATAAAATTAATTCCCTGCTATTGCCTAAATAATGGACTTGATATGGCACAAGAATGATAGGGTGTTTGATAAGAGCAGCAAGGTAGTAAGTGCAAAAAATATGGATATAATTATGGATTGGTGCCATCATGGCCGCAAGGGAAGAAAAGATTAAAATGGATAATTATATGGGAATCATTTTTAAACATTAAAAGACTGCCGTAAATGAGGATAGAGTAATTACATTCTGTTGCTTGTATGAAGAAGAAAACAAACTGCCATCTGTAAGAAGAGTTTGGCAAAAGAACAAGATCGCCAAGGGATAAGATTGTGGAATATATTCATTTCCCTCCCCCCTACAAAACTCAGCTTGTAAGAAACGTCTGTCAAAAATATGTTTTTAGTGACAATTGCTACCAAAAAAAAATATCCTGATCTAACAAGGCACATAAAACAATATGATTTTCTATGCTCAAATCTTGGCACAGGTGGACATTCAAGTATCCATCCAGGATTTCAACGATGTACAAAGTACATCAAATGTAGTAACCTGCCTGGAGTCACCTATGTGTGAGTTGGGCAACTACATAAATTTGTTTACTAAATAAATAAACCTTTGCATTCTAATATGTTTCAAATTTATACCTGAAGTCATTGATCTAGCTAGTGGCACAGAGATTGATTTCCTTAAGTTGATTGAGAGCTTTGGTCGTGTTACATAATTTTACATGCAAAAGAAATGATTCTTACATTATTTATGTTTATTCTTCATTTCTGATGGGAAGGGCAGAAAAATCATTTTGCATTTATACTCATTTAATCTGATATGATTGTGTTATTTTGCCTCAATACTGGAAAGCAAAAGTAACATCTCAGTATTTTATTCTGATTTAAATGAAAATTTGCAGTCAGCACCTATGTATCAATACTTGGAAAGAAAATTGTTCAAAGAAGCCTATAAGATTGCTTGTTTAGGTGTAACTGATACGGATTGGAAAGAACTGGCTATGGAGGCTTTAGAAGGACTTGAATTTGAAACAGCCAAAAAGGTAAAACTTTGTGTATTTGGATCTTCATTTCTGTTTATTGATAAGTACTACTGCATCATTATAAACTGCAGAATCTTTTTGAATGGCAAATTATTTTTTCTTAATTTAAATGTTTAAATTTAAACATTTCATGGTAAAATTTTATAATTTGTTCTCTTTCAGTTCAGGATTCTGTTAATGTAGACTTACCGTATAATAGATTTAGGTCATCTGGTTGTGCTTGCTTTTTGGTTTACCTGGGAGGACTGACGACAGCCTTCCATGTCTGAAAATACAAAACTTCGTGCCATCACTTTTAACTGTTCAATCTATTAGGGCAGATGTTTTCAACCTCAGGTCCGTGGACCCCTTGGTGTCCATGGTAAGTTGCCATGGGGTCCACAGACAGGTCAAGAAAAATTTGGAAAAAGTAATATACATGAATTGTCGATTAGTAATTAGTTGAGCTTGTGGGAAACGGTCTGCCATGTAGCAATGACATATTTTGGAATCCGCAGCTTGAAAACCTCTGCATTAGGGCAAGTCCTTCCTAAGTGACTTTTTCTGAGTTAAACCCCTGAGAGCTCTCATTGTTTCCTAGGCAACATCTCTTTACTTTCTTTTCCCAAGGTCATTCCCACATTCCATTACATGTACAGGTAAAGAGGTACATGAATACAACAGTGGACATTCTTAACACGCCTGAGGAGAGAAAGAACACTTACCAGCTTTTTCCTATTAGAATGTGATAGAATGATTGTAACTTTTGCACTGGTTTCTCTTCTCTAATTAACATTGAAGTAGCTGGGAAAAGGTATATATTACATGACATTGAATATTGTGACATTGCTAGGAGTTTCCAATTGCACTGCTGAGTCTTAGAGCTGCTCAGCTTTATCAAAATTGCTATAACTTGCCGTCCAACCATGTGAATGATTACTTATTAATTACTGGTCTTCTTCAATAGCCTTTGATAAGCTTAGAAAATATATTTGGAATTAGCACTAGTATTATTTAAAATACAAGAGCTTAAATGAATTGAGATACACATCCTTACTTCTAAAATGCCCATTTTAACAAGCTGAGACCAACCACATTTTAATTAATGCTTTCTTTCTCTTTAAGAATAGTCTTCCCTTCAGATGGATCGATGCCTGTAATGCCCAAAAATTTTGGATATCATATCTTATTTCCATATAAGAGGGAAATTCTAAGAATCATAATCCTCTCCTCTCCTCTCCTCTCCCCTTCTCTCCCCTCCCCTTCTCTCCCCTCCCCTCTCCTCTCTTCTCTTCCCACCTGAGATTCAAGAAATTTATCTCCGAATTCATAGAGCTCATGTAACCCAAAAACACCCAGCTGTTCAGCTCATAGTTCTTTTAGGCTTTGCTTCAGTTGCTAGAACCCCATCCTATATTGCTGTTCTTTCCATGATTCTTACCTCTTCTTTTTGAGTAACAGTGTTTACAGGAAGACAAAGGAATATTTTTCCAAAATATTTTTTTTTAGAAAGAGTATGGTAAAGGAGGCAAAGGAGGTTTTTTCCTCTGTATATTTTTTTTAAATGGAGGGGGATTTAGGGTCTCTTCTTTTTCAGGAAATCATATTTATGACTTCTTAATCTAGCTTCTCCATTCAGTTTTCCTCTGCAGCATTCTGTGAAAAATGCTGAACATTCACAAATGCCTTCGCCCACAACCTTGATGCAAAAGAACTGGACAATTCTTCCACCTTCTTACACTGCAGGAAGCATTGCTATACAGAAACCCATCTCCTCCTTTCCCTTCATTATTTTCTTGCTTTAGATCTCTCTCCTATATACCCTGGAATATTGCCAGTCTTCTGCCTAGGTGCTCTGACCAGGAGAGAAGATGATCTGTTTGTGTGCAGGGGAGAAGATGATCTGCTCTGTGTGTGTGTGTTTATGTGTTTCCCACCCTTGTCACAGCAGCAGAGATTGCCAAACCCTAAATTCCTTTCTCCTCTATTGAAAAGATACATGGCTTTCTATATAAACTGACTGATTAGAATGAAAGGGGGGGATGGACCACACTTTCACCCTTCATTACATCGATTCTGATTGCAAGATGTCAGATTTCCAACATTGTATAAGCAGCGCCAAGTACTACTGCCCTTTGCCCAATTTATTTTAAAACTCAGTGGTGCTGGTGCTGGAAGTGGTAGGGTGGAGGGAAAGAACAGTGTCATTATTCTAAGGATTAGAGAGTCAATATTTGAGGAGAAATCAGTTTATTTGAACAAGCTTAATGAACTTTTTTTCCTGTTTCTCATCCATGTCTTGCTCTTGTTCTGTTCACTCTTTGGGGTTTAGTCCTCACCCACCACACTAAGTCTAATGTAGCCCTACTGTTTTATACAGTACATAACTCTTGGCGCATAAAACTAAGTAATATTAATGGACCCCCATCTAATACCCTCATACATAACCTGTAGTTTAGTTGTCATATTACATCGTTTCTGGGAACTCACCGACAATATTTTGGTGTCACACCGGGCTTTTTTGCAAGTGTAGTGCAGCTGTAGTGCTACCTCTGTTCCAGTGCTACTTCATTCCCAATTGACCAAGTACATTAAAGAGCTTTTGATAGTGCTGGTGCTATTTTTTAACCACCATAGCCCAAATCTGCACAATTCATCTGCATAACACATAGTAGACAAATATTTGGCTAATAACTCCATTTTGTCTAATTTTTAAAAAAATAGGTGAAGAACATACAGTAAATCGTAGCTATTGCCAACTGTCTCTAATATTAATTTTTGTTTAGTATTCATAGTAGTTGCACAATGTAGGGAAGTGTGATTGATTATTTACTATACATGATATTATATTTTTGATATATTTTCTTCCTGTGTTTCAGTAGGCGTTTACCAGAATGCGAGATCTTCAGTATCTAGAATTGATAAACAGCATTGAGGTAAAAAAATAATGACAATGTAAAGATGAGTACAGAATTGATCTAATAGAATATTGCAGGGGGGAATAAGTATGTTCAAGAGTTTTTAAAAAGGGGTTAAAAACATTTTGATCTGTAGTAAGGAGAGATCATGATTATGCATATATATACAAATGATCATGATTATGCTCATATATTCAAATGTCTATGAATGTATCTTTGATTGTATCTTTGTTGTAATCACAGTTTATTGTATGTATGTAGGTATTGAGCATGTTCACTGAAGACAAGTTCTTTGTGTGTCCTGACACAGTTGGCAAAATAAAATTCTGATTCTGATGCATACAAATAAACATAAAAAAAATAAAGAAGAGTTTTTGAAGGATTTTGTGAAGCAGACAACTGACCACCTCTAATCTGTGTGCCATTTTTCTCCTGGGGGAAAGCATTGTTTTTCAGTTCCCATGAATGATTACTTCTACATAGCTGGATATATTTTTTTCCTGTTGTAGAGGATAAAAGGAAGGAGGAATGTGACAGTTTTCAGAATTAAGTAGTTTTTGCTACAGAAAGCACACATAAAAAGGGCAACAAATATAGGAGTTGTTATGCTGGGTGAATAATTGTGATAGAAGAAGATCTCTGTTTCCATCTCAAGTTAAGAAAAAGTTCTGTGTGGGACAAATTAATGTGGAGCTGATTGTTAATGAAAATATTAAGTGTGCTTTAAATCATTTTAACTAAATCATTTAGCTAATGTCTTACGTATTGCAGTTTTCAGGGTAAGTGTTGTAAAATATCCAAAGAACTGAGGATAAAGCCTTAGAAATAGGATTCACTGCTTTTTAAAATGAAATGAATTAGTTCTCAGTGCCTTTGAGAGAACTGAAAAATACAAGCATAATTAACAGTGAACAAAATAACCCAGGTGGTCTGCTGATTTCCTGATTCTTAATGGCCAAAAAGACAACATTGTTGAGGCCATTGCCTTTAGAAGTATGTGGTTGTCCTTAAAGTAGCAGCCCTCATCACTTTATGCATACTAGCATGCCATATATACATTAAAAAGCTACATATAATTTTATGTCATGGTAGAAACCTACTAGTGGATCATTCATTGCATGACAGGTCACAACAGATTAAGATTTCTATTTCTTTCACTGAGGAGAAGTGAAAGTGTTTAAGGGATTTTGTACAGTTCCTTCAATTTAGATGGAAGGCAAAATCGAAAAGTCTGTTTCTTCTTTTACATTCCCAGTAGCCTCCAGAATCTGAACTGAAGCCCCTCCTAACTTCAAATGCAGATTTTCCGTGCGCTTGGGGAAAATTTTAGGGTGAGGAAAGAAAAAACAAATAGTTATAAGTGGCACTCTGCCCATAGAACGTTTCATTTTTCTTGTTTTGCCATGCTTTTGAACAAGAAACTAATTTATAATGTTCTCAATTAAAAATTATAAAAAATTCTATGGGTTTGATTGCCATGATCACAAACAAACAGTACAGTTACAGACCGTAACTGTTAAATATTTATAGTCTTTCTAATCTTGGTATAGAAAAATCAAAGCCTCTTTTGAGTTGAGCTTGACTCCTAATGACTTTATGGATGTATCGGTAAGGCTTTTCTTTTTTTCTTGTACAGAAGGGGTTTGTCCATCACGGTTGTTTCCTAGTCATTTGTTTCTCAAGAGTTCTGCTGTTCAATGTCCTACCAGAAAACAAATTATACTTCACATGATTGGTTTTTTTTTAAAAAAAAACAAATTCTTA
>JANHFO010003347.1:153371-166997 GCA_032468095.1 Pareas carinatus
CTTCCGATCTGCGGAAAAATCTCTCTCCACAGAACTGGGCCCTGGTGCCCAAAAGGTTGGGGGCTGCTGGCTTAGGGTATTGTTTTCTGTCTGATCTCTGCTTATCTGAGTGTTGGATGCTTATGGGGATGTGTTCTTGTTTTGTTTCTTTCCTAGATTTTTTATTGTCTTCTTTGAATATTATGTAAATGTGGCTTATCTCCATGTGTCTGTTTATGACTGATTTAACTTTTTAATTAAAAGACAGAAATAATTTAAATGATCTAATTGACATATTAACATTCACGGAGCAGTTTTATTTTAAGTTATTTTAATAAATTAGTTAAGAACAATTTGTTCAAAATAATTTATTGCAATACTACATTTATATCCAGCAAAGTGTTTCTATGTATTCACGTATTTGTATTTGTAGTATGGGACCTCTTATTAAATGGACTAAAGTCAGTGTTTGCACATACTTTTTGTGATTAAAGGGTATTATAAACATAAATATTCATATTCCAGCTTATCAAGAGACCAGTGTACTTGGGAATAGCTTCCATATCAATAAAATACATCTGAGGTACATTTCAGAATCCTATTTTATGCACTTTATAGGGCAGCAATTTCTATGCAATATGTATTGGATGTATTCGTTATAAGCATGCCGCTTGCATCTGGAAGAAGTTGAGAGATCTAAGTTAGGATTCAAAAATTGCATGGCTTTTCCTCAAAAAGAGAGATTTTTGTTCTGTTTTTCAGTTTAAGGTACTCTGAGCTTACATCAAAGGGGTAGTGCATTTTATTTCTTTGGTTTTCTGATAATTTTGTGTGAAAAAAGGATGCTGCTGCTGTGTAGTACTTCGCTGCTAATTCACAGCTCTGTTATCCTGAGGGCCATGAAAGCAATCCTATAGTCCATAAAGCTATTTTCATTTGTATGGGATACTGTGACAGAGTTTAAATTGCAAAGAGACTTTTATTTTTGTAGCAATTTGACTATGGATACAAGACATAATGTTTAAGGGAAAATAAGTCACTGCTGATGTGGAATGGTGTGTGTCCTAAATGTCTGCGTTTATATTGGTGAAAGGATCAGGCCTATTTTTTATTCTTTTTTCTGGAAGGCTGGCCTGTGAAACACAGTGCCATTCTGTAATTGCCAGGAAAACCTAATAGATTAGTCATTTTGCTTTTAGTTGTGAAGTCACTGCAGGATAAACTTAAGTGTGTGTCCTTTTTCATGCCAAGGTGACTTTAGAATTCACAGATTACCTATAATATTGCTTTGAGAGAAGACATTAATACTGATTTTATTAACCACTTAGCTTGAAATATCCAATTGTTGTTGTCCTGGCTTTTACTATTACCATAAGAGCAAATGCAATTCATACTAATATTCACCCTTCATTTGTTTCAGTGATACTTATTGGGAGCCAGAAAGAGAACCTTGAAAATGACTAGAAATTGTGCAGCTTCTTTGGAAGGAAACTGGGGGTACCACAAAACTCATAAGACTTCCGTTTAAAAATATATGTAACACTATATTAAACAGCCCCCGCAGAGTGTAGAAAAACAGAAGAATATAATCCCTCTGGATGCTTTGTTGTTGATATTTAGATTTGGTGCTTTTTCTTAATTTTAGTCAAGCTCATTAGCTTAATCACAGTTTTCTTTATTTTGACTCCCCTTTGTAGCATTCCATAAAGCTGGCAGACAGACTGAAGCTGTAAAAGTGTTGGAACAATTAACTCACAATGCTGTGGTAGAAAGCCGATTCAATGACGCAGGATATTATTACTGGATGTTGTCCATGCAATGCTTAGATATAGCTCAAGGTAAGGAAAAGCTAGCAAGTTTACTTTCTGTCTAATTTGTGCATGAAAATAGAATATCTTGAGATCTTCAATGAATGTTCTTTGTCAGTAATTGCACCATATAGAACCTCTGAGATTGGTGGGGACGAGGGAGAGTTGAGAGAGGTTCTTATCAGGGTCCAGTATTTAGATTATATGAATTATAATCTTATTTTTTTATATGATGTTGAGAAAACCTGATCCCATTATTCCTCATAGAACCCACTTTCTCCTGAAGTTCTTGCTGTGTTTCCACATTTTATGTCCTCCCACAGGTGACACAAGCTCATGTGAGACATTGTCTTTCCTTATTCATCTAACAGTTTTCTGAAAGTGACAATAATAATTTCTATAGTTTCTATATCTCAAAATTGGACCTGAGCCAGAAGAAAATAATTTGCCTGTTATCTCTTAACTAACCTGTAGCTGAGCTTTAGTTTAAATTTAGGTCCAAGTAAGTTTTTACTATTATAACATGGTAGATTGAAGCAGAGTGGATGTCTTTTATTATGCGCCACCATGCAAACATTTCTTTATTTTGCAAGTACACATAAGATATAGATCAGTATACATCTAGCACAGTGAGCTAAGATTACAGCTGTTCTTCTATTTCACTTAACTAGAAATATCTCCCTCTGAACTCAGCATTTACTTAGCTTCTAAGTAAATATGTGTACCAATGTGCTAGAGGTTAGCAGATAATTCCAAAGTGCTTTTTAAATCCAAATATTGAGATGGAAGATGCTGTTCTCTTGGCTTGTAATTTCTGCAGTTTGCTTTTCTAGAACTGGAAGGGAAATGTATTCCATTGTTAGCCATAGTACCCAGCTATGTTCAGATGATATTTCAGTGCCATTTGCAT
Organism: Pareas carinatus; assembly: GCA_032468095.1. Classification (NCBI taxonomy): domain Eukaryota; kingdom Metazoa; phylum Chordata; class Lepidosauria; order Squamata; family Pareidae; genus Pareas; species Pareas carinatus. Next base: position 156,069 of record JANHFO010003347.1, read on the forward strand.
CTTGATTTTCCTGTTTTAAAGTACAAACTTTCATGCAAAGTTAACTACAAAGGCGATAGTTGGAGACGAATTTGTTTAGGAGCGTTATTGCAAGGTTCTTTCAGCATAAGTCTTTCATTATTCGGTTGGCAACTGTTCAGAGGTTTTATGCTGATACTGCCTTTCCCTCCCTTAGACAATGAGGAGCAGAAGACTGAAATGTTAAAGAAGTTTCACCACTTCCAGCACTTGGCAGAACTTTATCATGCCTATCACTTCATCCACAAATGCACTGTAAGATATTTGCATGGTTGCATTTCACTCTTTAACTCTCAAACTTTCATGAGTTAGTTAGCTGATGTCATTTGCTTTTAGAAGCCTGTTGTCGTGAGAAGACTGTTTTGGGATTGTTGGTACAACTAACTTCTTTTGTGTACTTTACAATTAACACTCTTAAGACTCTTACCTTGATATTGCTGCACCTCAGTGTGTAGTACGATAGAAATTTGAGAATAAACTTTTATTTTTTCACTGCAGGAAGAACCCTTCAATCACTACTTACCTGAAACACTCTTCAATGTGTCTAGGTTTTTACTTCATAGCCTTACCAAGGAAACTCCTTTGGGAATTTCTAAAGTGTATCCTTTGAAAGGGAAAGGCAAAGGCAAATGTCAAATCCAAGACTTATTTAGTGAGCAAAATAGAAGGCTCAGTGGTAGATTGTAAACTGCATCCTGCAAGAATATAGGATTATTATATTATGTGATTATTCTTTTTCGAGTTCATAGCCTACAAATCTTTTAATACTATGTTTTATGTTCAAGATCATAAAATAGTTCCTAAATAATTTTGAAATGCTTATAAATCAGGAAAACATGAAGCTTAGAAAATGTGCCTTTTAGTTGGTCAGAACTTGATAAAATGGGCTTTAGCCCAAGAAAACCTATGCCCCCATAAATATCTTCAATCTGTCATGAGATTCTCAGTTACCTTTGCTGAAATAGATTAGTGTAGCTACTACTCTGAGCTTCATTATTGGGGAAAATGTGAAGATATACTGCATCTTTTTTAAAAAAATAGCATTATACTATTATTTTTTTAAAAAAATTACGTATATAGACAAGAGTTAATAAAATAATATAATTTATCACTTCCCTCCTAAAAAAAAGAGGAAGAAAAAGACTGGAAATCTATCTCATGAGCAAAACAACTCCCAAATACTTTGAACAGAAATTATTTGAAAGTCTTCTTCTTTGCCTCCTGTAAGATAAATCATGTGTTGACTGATCATATGTTGATGAGATTTGAATGCTGCAAGTCAGGTATAGATTTGTCCTTCTATGATTGTGTAAGAGTAATTTTTGGACATCCTCACAGCATGAAAAATCAATTTATTTTTATGTTGATTGATTCCAAATGCTGGAGATATAGCCAAGTGGAACATATACTCTCTTAACTAGCAAATCGATTTAAACTTGACTCTTTAATCAATTTAAAGTCATGTTAACCTTTCTCTGAATTTCAAGCCCAGATGTGACAATAATAGGGCAAATGTGTGAGTTAATTTTTCAATTTCTAAATTACATTTTCAGCAGCAAGGTGATTGCTTCCAGTCCTTATTAATCACTTTTTGAGGTATCCAGAACATGAAATAGACTTATCTGCTATATTAACCACATTTTAAGCTAAATAAATCTCACATTCTTTAAAGCAGTCTTCCTCTGCTTTAAAGAATGGAACAACAATTGATGACCTCCACAATAGAAAGCGTCTTCACTTATTGCATTATGGTGTGGTATGCTGGTTTGGCAGCCGCGAATACAAAGACTTTACAGAAGGTGGTGAGCACAGCAACAAAACATTGTGGGCTGTCCCCTGATACCATTAGACGACATCGCTGGGGCCCTTGCCTTAGAAGAGTGAGAAAAATCCTCAGGGACGACTCACACCCTGGTCAACCCTTCTTTACTCCCCTACCATCAGGCAGGAGTTATAGTAGTATAAGCAACTGCACAAACAGGCTGAAGAACAGTTTTTATCCATGAACTGTCAGACTCCTAAATGAAAAATAATATTATAACAACGTGGTGTGGTTAACTTGTGGGGCCAACACGGGTTCACATGGAAAATAGGATGCTTCTTAGTAGGTTCACTGGGCTAGGGATTCTTTGTCTTTGTCTTCACTGTGAGCTGTTTGCATGTGTTGGTAGGGGGTGCACGAAGGGAGGCTCAGCCAATCTCATTGTACACATGTTGTACTATGACAATAAAAGTTTCATCTTCATCACATTCTTTAAAGTAGTCTTCCCCTGGTTCACAAGCAGAGAGCATTCAACGTCAATATTCCACAATTCTCTGAAATAAGTGAGAATTGTAATTAATTCCAGTAATCCCAGTGCCATAAACTTTTTTAGAAACGTAAATTCCAGTATTATCCTAAAGGAATATAATCCTGAATCTAAAGCATCCACCCCCTTTCCCACCTACCACTCCAGGGAGAACAGATAGAGAAAGCATTGGTACACAGGCACACACACAGACAGGCATGACAAAAATCCTATGCAATCCCCAGTTTCTCTATTATTTGGCTACTCATGCTTACTAAGCCTGTTAAATCTTGTTCTAGAGGCTTATCTTCCCCACTGTCCCAAAAACATATTCATGGAATTGATTGATTTTTATTTATTCGCTAAATTTATACAGTCCCCATCACATATATATAACAATGCCCATCGTATACACAAAATAGTACAACAAAATAACAAAAAGTAACAAAAAAATTAAAAGCAATGAAAACATTAAAAATAGATAACCTGCAGAAGACTCAGAATGCCATGTGACAAGCTCCATAACCATATTAATGGATCCCCAAGGCAAATGCCAAACCCATGTTTTTAGGCTCTTCCCAAGGGTCAGAAATATATTGAGTGTTGCTCACTATACACACTCACACTCCTGCACACTTATATGAAGTATATGCGTGTGTATATATGGTACACAAGCCATATTCCTTGCCCCCCTCCCCTGCAAGAGCAGAGCCAGGGAAACTTTTAAAATTAATTTATAATGATTCAAATTGCGTATAAAATTCAGTACTTCATTTACAAGATTAATTCTTCAGTTCATTCTGTCCCACATAGAAGTACAATGTACTTACACACATGTCTCTCCTTCCTTCTAGCAGAAATAGTTTGAAACCTGATGGGAAGAAGGTGGGAAGAAACATTATACCCTCACCAGTGTATATTACCTGTGCAGCTGTATATACCTATACCATTTGCTTGAAATGGTATAGGGTTTTCTGCTTGAGCAGACGGTTGCACTAGAAGGCCTCTAAGTTCCTGTCCAGGCCCCCTCTGTTATTCTGTATTGGGAAAGAAAGAGAATGATGTAAACACAACTGGATAGAATTGAGGCAAAAGGACCAGTGTTTGGATAGGAAAGAAAAGACAGAGGCTTCTTCATATATTTCATTCACCAGGCACAGTTTCTCCCTAGGGGCGTCTAATCTGGGACTAATTTTTGTAGACATTTGTACCTCATGCTAATTACTTTGGTTTTAAAAGCTCCTTCTCTTGTTACCAGCAAACAATATAACATGGCCCTGAGGCAATCTACAGGTAAGGAAAAACTCTTCTCTAGAATAATGGCATGGAAACCTGTGTTCAACCTTTCTAACAATTCTAGAGCATCAGAGGCAGCCATGACTGGAGGATTAAGACACATTAATCTTTAATCTTAAAAACACTGTTAAGACAAAAGGATTAACATTGAATAAAATACTAAGAACACTCCTAAATAATCCAAACTGATTTTTCCTCAGTTATGGAAAGGTTTTGAAAATGGCTATCAAATTGGTCCAAATAATAGCATCCGGTTCACTGATGGAGCGAGTAGAGAAAGCTAAAAGGAATTTCTAACATGTTAATTCTTCCGTTTGAGAAAGGAAGAAGAAGAAATAAAAAGCCAAATAGATAAGACTCTGCAGTGCTGACCAGCAAAGTCAGTGATGTGTTTATCGTCCTGTTTGGAAACAACTCCATATATATTTGAAGCAAATGCAAGCTTGTGGGGAAAGACTAGGAATTGGTGCAGAGAATAGTTGTAACTCAGCCGATGACAAAAGCAAAAGTATATCCATTCAAAGAAAGAGGAGCTCTATAATCTGCTAGTGGAAGCAGCCTTCTATAAGGATGATCGAATAATCACCTATCAGGGATGAGAATAATAAGCAAAAGCAAGAGATAAGCAACACTCTGTACTCTTGGAATTTTGAAAAAGCATTTAGGCCCTCGCAGAGGAAGCATATAGAGGAGCATAAAAAGAATAGACATCACACAACAGGAGTGAGGGAAGCCTCAAAGACCGAGAAGATGCAGCTACTATATGGCTTCTAAGAAAACAAAAAAAAAAGCATTTTGTGAAGATAGTTTGTGAATCAATACTACAGAGAACTGAAATAATTGTACACCAAATTGACCTGCAAAACCGCTATCAACTCATGAATTGTGTCAAGGATCAAAGACCTGGCAGAAAATTTTTGACCTTTTATCAAGACCGCTAACAACTTCTTCCGAGTAATGCATGTTGGGACAAATGATACTGTGAAGAACAGCTCTGGCATTTCACCATGGAATATGACAAGCCCAAGAGCCTGGGATGAAGAATATTTTTATTACACTTTCTGTCTATGGAGGATGACTGGAAACGAAAAGAAGACTACTATAAATCAATAACTGGCTATGCAAATGAGGTCAACAGGACAGATTTGGTTTTGCAGATCTTGGTCTAAGTTATCTAGATAATGGATTCCTGACACAAGGAATAGTAAATGCTATTTGGCCAAAGCATAGCAACTTTGATTAAGAGGGTTTTAAATTAAATCCTGTCTGTGAAAAGATTGTACAAAAAGGCTAAAGTAAGGACTTCAGGTAGAGTTGTGCACTGTTAAAAATGGAGTGTTGCTGAAATGGGACTTCTAAAACCACGAAAGAGAAGTTGGAAAAAAATGCTCATATGTTTCATGGCTTTCATTGTCTATAGATTAATGGTGAGAACATGAGAAATAATCAAGTTGAGGTGGAAAGGGAAAAGGGAAAATATTATTTAATGGGTGTAGCAGACCTGGTGTGATGCTTTAAGAGTGGGATATATTAACTGAAGGATGAATTAACTGAAAGAGAAGAAAGGCAAGAGGCTAAATACAGCCATTGTTCAGAAAGCCAGATAGATGTACTTGGCAATGCTATAGAAAGGATCTGCGCTAAAATTACTGGAGCAAAACAAAAAAGAAAAAGTAATACTGTTGCTAATGTCTACTATCACCCATCCAGCCAAGCAGAAGATATAGATGATGTCTGCAAAAAGAAAGTGAATCTCAAAGAGGCACAACATTATAGTTAAAAATTATGTTTTTTAATTGCCCTGACGTTTTTGGAGAGACAGATATAAGCTCTTTCAAGCATCATCCATCCAGGAAATTCCTGACTTGTCTTGCTGATGGAAAAGGAAGGAGTATGGTGTATGTATCCAGTATACTGAAGTATGTATACTCTAGACTAGATTCCAAAACATTTTGAGGAAAAACCTTTTTGTCAGGGGAAAAGTGCTGTAGAACAGCATTTATAAATAGCACTCATAAATAAGATCTCCTGGCAGGAGACTTTAATAGGAAAAGGAAGTAAAAATGGGCTGGGATTCCTAAAGAAGCAAATAGTATTAGCACAGTTCCAGACTGTTCTGATGAGAAAAATGGATGAGAGCAAAAGCCAATGTAGCTAACACAGGGAGAATCTGAAAATCAAAAAGGATACATAGAAGAAAAGGTCACACATGCAGTCAGGTTACAGAGAAAGTGTACAGATAAGTATTTGAGACTGAACTGAAAAAAGAATCACGCTATCTGCTGCCCAGTGAAGATGGCAGCATACAAACCAGTGCCAAAGAACTCAATTCATCTTTTGGTTCCATCTTCTTCAACCAAAACAAATGTATGTTTTATCTGAAATTTATAACAATGAGATGAGGAACCAGGATTGAATTTTGAGATTGATAAAAACATATGAATACCTCTACTTGGAATTTAAAAACCAGATGAAAGGAAGTTGTTGAGAAAAGCACAAATTTATTTTTGAGTGTATTAACAGAATTATGAGTTTTCAGTTACAGGAATTACATCTATTTTATTCTGCTAGAATGAGACTGGATTTCAAGTGTTATATACAGTTGTGAGCAGTTGTTTTAGAAGGATTCATAAGAAGTGAAACAGATTCAGAGAAGAGCAATGAGGATAATTAGAAGACCAAAAACTGTCTAATAGAGTAAAATTGAATGATTTGGATATGGTTTACACCGACAAAAAGTGACTGAGTGGAGACATGATAGCACTCTGCAAATACAGGAAGATGTCACACAGAAGAAGGTTAAATCTATTCTATTCCAGAGTGCAAGATACAGAATCAATTATGTGACATTTAAGTCAGTGCCAGCACTTAGTAACCATGTCCTCACCCTGATCCATCAGGTCTTCCAACAGTTCATCTATCACCTCTGTAACTGAGCCCGGCCACTTTGCGACTGATTGTCCCTTTTTCTTTCCTTCCAGCTTGCCCAGCATTATAGACTTCTTCAGAGAGCTAGATTTTCTCTTTATTTATTTGAAAGATTTATGTAACTGCCCATCTTAGACGCTATAACTCTTGGTGACATACAATGTGGCCAAAATACAGCAATATGAGACTGGCCTTTTGAAAACTTTGAATTAATTCATTTGATGATTCATCTGTTTGCTTTCTTAGGTATCCATGGTATTCTCCGAAGTTATCAGCCTTGCAAGGTAGTCCAGATAGAGGAAGTGTGATTAAATCTACTTTGCGTTACATTAGTAGAAACCTGCAAGTCTGAACGTACATTTCTCCTGTCGCTTTTACAGCAAAAGAAATTAGGGAGGATCCTGTTTGAGATGGTTACTGCACCCGCATTCTTTTCGCAAACTAATCTGCCTCTTGTTTGACCATTCCTTTGGTCATGATGCGTTCCCCTTTCTCCCAAGATCATTTCCACGTATCGTAGGACTCTTCAACACGAAACTTTAAAAACCATAAAGCAGAACATAGAATGTGTTAGAGAATTCATCTAATTGCAGTTTAACAGTACTGTAGAATCAAATATCCAGAGAAGTAATAGCTTTCTCTTCAAGGGATATTTGACAAAAGAATCTAAATGCACATCTCTCTGGGTTGTTTTAATTTAAATTTTCAGAGTAGACTGTAGATTTGGGTCAGTGGCATAAATGCCCTTTCAATACTGTGATTCTAAGTTATAAAAAGCCTAGTTTATTCCTCCCACTCCAGCTTCTGAATTAACCCCCTTTTTTAAACTGGAGTTGACCTATAATGTAAGGTTTTGTGTTAAATGTTAATGATTAAAATTACATCTGTGACCCAATACTTTCATCTTGCAGGAATGAAAATTGATCCATGTACAAGGAGCTCAATACTTGCAGGTTTTAGAGGTGTTGCATAATAGCATTCAATTTGAGCCTGAAGAAGAGCTCAATTCAGAGGCTTCTCATTCCAACCAATAACCGAAGCTAAAATAAACATCTCATAATAAATCTGAAAGAGTAGAAAATTAAATCTACTTTTCCCAGCAGGTTGCGCATAGAATGAAGATGGCCCAGCCAGACAATGTTATTTAATATCCTATAAATGTGTTGAAATAGAATGAAGAAATATGGAAAGAACTATCTAAATTTTAATCAACATTTGAGTTAACTTCATCCGGATGACATTTATCTTATCCCCAACTTATCAAAGAACATCAAGCCATCCATCTTTGTTTTCTTTCCTATCAAAATTGATGGTATATTCAAAATTATATGTTCAAAAAGATTCCTGATTTTTCATGAGGGACAGTATATGTATGAGAGTTTATGAGAGTTTATGGCCACCATGATGGTCATGGACCTGACCCATGCACTCGAAAGGACACTCTGAACTTGGTTTATACCTCTGGACAGTGGTTAGATGGTCGAAATTTAGGGGAGATAGTTGTGGAGCCCCTGTCATGGTCGGACAATTGTCTCCTTCGGTTGGACTTCCCTATCGCCACACCTTGCCGCAGGGAGGCGGTACAGACGAAATGGTTCCGCCCCAGGCACCTGATGTACCCTGAGCGGTTCCAGATGGAACTTGGGCCGTTTTTGAAAGCCTTGATCCATGGCTTGGCTGAGGAGCTCGCGGCCGCCTGGAATGGGGTGGCTGGTATTGCCCTTGATTGGGTCGTGCCTTTGCAGCCTCTGATCCGGCGCCGACTCACCCCGGCTCCCTGGTTTTCCGAGGAGCTGAGGGAGATGAAATGCCGGAAAAGACACCTAGAGAGCAGTTGGAGATTTAGCCGCTCCGTTTCAGATTGATCTTCTCTTGGGACCTTTACAAAGGGCTATTGGGCGCGATCAGGGTGGCAAAGAAGAATTACTTCTCTGCTCTGATCGCGTCTGCGGATAACCGCCCCGCCATCCTGTTTGGGGTGGCCTGCTCTCTCCTTCATCCAGAGGGGCGGGAAAACCCTTCACAGGGTTTGGAGGAATAGTTCAGAGGTTATTTCCGGAAGAAGATCGGCAGATCCGGGACGGTCTGGACTCCGACTGGGTCAGCCCAGAAGAAGTGATGGATACCGGTCTTGAGAATATTATTTGGGATGAGTTTGATGCTGTAGCCCCTGAGGACATGGACGCTTCAGTCTGGCTTCAGGCCTGGGTACAGCACGGAGATGGCATTGGTTGCGTTGATGGATGATCTCTGGAGGGCCCAGGATAGGGGTTGTTCCTCTATCCTGGTCCTATTGGACCTCTCAGCGGCTTTTGATACCAACAACCATGGTATCATACTGCACCAGTTGGGGGGATTGGGAGTGGAGGCACCGTTTTGCGGTGGTTCTCCTTCTAACTCTCTGACCGGTTGCAGACAGTGTTGACAGAAGGGCAGAGATCGACACGTAGGGTGTCGCAGGGGTCGGTCCTCTTGCCTCTCCTGTTCAACATTCACATGAAGCTGCTGGATAAGATCATCCGTGGCTTTGAAGTGGAGTATCATCAGTACGTTGATGATACTCATCTGTACATCTCCACCCCAGGCCATCCCAACGATGCCGTCGAGGTGATGTCCCAGTGCTTGGAGGCCGTGCGGATCTGGATGGGGTGTAATAGACTCAGACTCAACCCCTCCAAGACTGAGTGGCTATGGCTGCCGGTGCCGCGATATAGCCAGCTTATTCCATTGCTGGCTATTGGGGGCGAAACCCTGGCCCCCACGGGAAAAGTCTGCAACTTAGGGGTCCTCCTGGATGCACGGCTGTCCTTGACAGACCATGTGGCAGCCATCACCAGGGGGGCTTTTTACCAGGTTCACTTGGTATGCTAGTTGCGCCCCTTTCTAGATCACGACGCCATGCAGACGGTCACTCAGGCACTCATCACGATCCCCCTGGACTACTGTAACGCTCTCTACATGGGGCTCCCCTTGTATCGCGTCTGGAAGCTCCAACTGGTACAGAATGTGGCTGCGCGAAGGGGTGTTATTGGGGCCAGTGATAGGGCCCATATGGCCACCCTCCTGCGCGAGCTGCACTTGTTGCCGGTGGCCTTCCGAGCCCGCTTCAAGGTTCTGGTGATGACCTTCAAAGCGCTCCATGGCATAGGATCCAGCTATCTACAGGACCGCATTCTGCCGGCAAATACCTCCCACTGACCGTTTGCTCCCGCAGAGAGGGCCTCCTCAGGGTGCCATTGGCCAGACAATGTCGGCTGGCGATCCCCAGGGGGATGAACCTTCTCTGTGGTGGCTCCCACCCTCTGGAATGAGCTCCCCCCAGAGATTCGCATTATCTCAGACCTCCGTGCCTTCCGCTGCACCATAAAAATGCACTTATTTACCCAGGCCTGTCTGGCCTAACCACACCTTCCTTCCGCTTATAAACTATTCTTAATTTTATCTTAGTTTTATAATTTTATCTTTTAAAATTATATATTTGCTATAAATTGGTTTTAAATTGCAATCTTAAATTGAGCCACTGTCGTATATATTTTTTAATTTAATATTGTATGTCTGTTATGTTTTAATCTGGCTGTGCACTGCCCTGGGTCCGTTCGGGGAGAAGGGCAGTATAAAAATTGTAATAAATAAAATAAAATAAATAAATAAAGAGACAGACAGAGAGATGTATGTATGTGTGTATATACACACACAAATACACGGGCTATGCAGGGCAAAAAACCCCACTTCTTGCTGTAATAAAAGAAGTGTGTCGCTTAGTGACAGGCCTGCATATCCCCTAGTAAGTGCACTCTCTTCTGTAATGAGAAAAGGCCAGGTGCCTCATTAAAAGAAAAGCCTTCCTCTGGTGCAAGCAGTCAGAGAGGAAGAACCTATGGCTCAATGGCTAAGACATTAGCCTAGCATGTAATCCAGGCTCGTCATGTCATTGTCAACTAGGCATAGGACCTAGTTACCTGCAGGACCGCATTCTACCAACGGATACCTCCTGCCGACCCACACGCTCCCACAGAGAGGGCCTCCTCAGGGTGCTGCCGGCCAGACAATGTCGGCTGACGACCCCCAGGGGGAGAGCGGCATCCACCCTTTGGAATGATCTCCCTCCTGAAATACGTACTATCACTGACCTTCGGACCTTCCGCCGTGCTCTGAAAACCTATTTATTCCAACAGGCTGGCTTGGCCTAGCTCTGTCTCATTCCTCCTGTTTTAATTTGGGTTGAAATTGGTTTTTAAATATTTTAATGAATTTTATGGTTTCGAGTAGATGTCATTTTTTACTGTTTTCCCCATCATTTTAATCTGGCTGTACTTAATTCGGTTTTATTCTGTTCTTTGTTTGTATTGTGTTTTTATCTGGCCTGTTAGCCACCCTGAGTCCTTCGGGAGAAGGGCGG
>JANHFO010003347.1:167097-183443 GCA_032468095.1 Pareas carinatus
GTTTTATTCTGTTCTTTGTTTGTATTGTGTTTTTATCTGGCCTGTTAGCCACCCTGAGTCCTTCGGGAGAAGGGCGGAGTACAAATAAAATATTATTATTACTATTATTATCTGGTGCCATTACTCTCTGAGCATGCGCATAGCTTCGTGACATCATCACCTGATGCCACTACTCCTTTCTGAGCATGCTTAGCTCTGGGGCGACTTCGTTCACGTGCCAGCAGAGAGGGCTCTGTGTGCTCGCTGCGGCACGCATACCATAGGTTCGCCATCACTGGTCTAGATGGAGCAAGGATCTAAGGAACTTGCATCTGATTTTCAGCCATGTAACAGTTCTTTTCAGAATGACCTTCAACATGTATAGGTTGATTCATCTAAATGCCCTCTGGGTAGCAATATAGGTTGATAATGTGTCATTGGCCTCCTGCACAGTAGTCTCCGGTTATGATTAAAATGATCACCTGCCTCCAGCATTTTCCTGGATCGTTGTTGTCTGATATAAGTGCCTTTTTGCTTTAGCTGGGCAACTGGGATGGCCTTCATACTTCGGGTGACCCTCCTGGGGGATGCACTCTTGAAGTATATTCTTGATATGCCTTGATCATTCTTCCCCAAAACAACTCTCCTTTTCCTCCAATCATAATGACGCAGCGTAGCAGGATTTAGGATTAAAAGCAGGTTATAAATAAATTAATAATAATAAGTAAAATAGGAAATTGAACCCAGGATAATCTTTATCAGGCTTAAGCTAAGGTGTAAGTGATCTATATCAATGTGTTTGGTGAAGATGCCAGTGAAGATTTCAGATAACTTGGTCTGTTGTGACCGAGAGTAGGAAAAATACAAGAGTGATACTTGATAATTTCCCCCTATTATTTTCCTTCCTGATATTGGGTGAAAGGTTTAGAATCCAATTAAGCAAGCTAAATTTAAGACCGTGAACCTGAATTTATATGACCAGATTTATCCCGATAGCACGTTTATCCTCTTGACGATTTTCTGGTCGCCTGTCAACTGAACATAGCATATTTGTTTTACACTGCACATTGGAGCATGCATTTGAAAAGCAGGACTGCCCGTTGGCTGCTTTTTGCAAGTAATGTTTTCGGCAGTGGGATAGAGGCCTTTTTGTCCCCAGAGTCGTACGGTGTTTTCCTTCCTTAAAAAAAGTCACCATTGTCTTTTCTATGCAGATATTGCTAAGCCTGACATTAAATAAGAGAGCTCGTTTCTGAATCCTTCTATTTCCCTTGTTCATTCAAAAAGTCATCGGTATTCAGGCAGGTGTTTTGCATTTTATTTATGTAAACAACCTTCAAATCGAGGCTTTGGTTATGCTTTAGTGCATGACTCCCCTGATTGAAAGCAATGATGTGGTTTTCTCCTGCTTGCCATATGTATGTTTTGTTCCTTGATTTGATTACAGTAATACATTATTTGCCCTGGCAAAGCAGAGCAAAGCGCTGGGTGCCTATAAATTGGCTCGTCATGCCTACGACAAGTTGCAGGGACTACAGATCCCAGCCAGATTTCAAAAATCAGTTGAACTGGGAAGCCTGACAATCCGATCCAAACCTTTCCACGACAGCGAAGTAAGTTCTCTTTTTATAGTAACCATGCTTTAATATCTGACACGGCACAAGGGACCATGTTGGCACCTGGCATAAACTCTGAGAAGTCCCCTTTGAAGCCTCACAAAAGTTCAGAACTTGTTACCTTTTGCAGGTCAGTTTTTAAAAAAATATGCCTTCTTTTTTTGAAAAGTTGTCCATGCCTTCTAAAATTCTACCTAAAGGGGCTGACAAGTCAAAATACACGGGATATTATAAACGCTTAACCTTAAATGAACAGAACAAAATTTGTTCCATCTGGACACCTGAAATAATATCAACACAATACAATAAGGTCCTAGAGGACTTCAAAGTTGCCTGAGGTAATGGATCAAAGGTCCCATTTCATTCGGCCTCTGAGCCAAATCTTCCTTTGCTTTACTAACCTTTGTTCACTCTTTCTGACAAATGAATACGTTGCATAAAATTTATTTGATGCTACAGGGATTGGAAACAATGTACAATACCTCAAACAGTCCTAATATAAAATATGAGAGAACGTTGATGGTCCCAGGTTCCTATTTTTATGTCTAAGGCTGTCCTGATGTAATTACACCGCTGTAAAAGAAAACTAGGAAGAATGTAATGTTTATTTGTATTTGCTTTTTACCCTGCCTTTCAGGTCTAGGGAGCACTAAATTTTGCTTAACAAAACTTAAACAAAAGCAGTATATGAAGAGTTAAAATGGAAGATTAAAGTTAACAATGACATTTAATACTCAAGCCATTTTACAGTTGAGAAGCACTTTTACCAATTTTGTAAGCATAGAGAGAATGGGGCCAAGTGCAGTTCTTGAGGGCATATATCCCATCGACTCAGAACAATGCAAGCCCAGAACGATGAACCGTGGGCACAAAGGCATTTTCAAGAAAGTCTCTTTTGAATTTAACAATTGAACTGGTTTGTAATGGAACAGTCCATTATTTAAATATCTGGACCCTAAACCATTTGGATCTTTAAAGTTCAGTGCCTATAATTTAAATTGTGCATTTGTAAGCTTATTGGCAGCTAATGATAAGGATGACTAGGTGCTACAGCTACTACACGCCTATCCAGTGACACCTGAGAATCAATAAACTTCTCCAATCTGCAAACCTCACTATTTAGCTGTAATGTACTCTTGCTTCCTATCAACCAATAACACCTCCGTCTTACCTGGATTTATTTTCAGCTTGTTATCTCTCATCTGTTCATAAGCTTTCTGGTTATCAGAACAGTTTTGAAACTAACTGTTTCAATCATTCATGCATGAAGGGAAGGGATGCTGTCTATCTTATCCCTATAAGAATTCACAGACATATGCACATGCTGATTGTCTTGTGGTGGAACATCTTGCCCATGGCAGGAGTCTCCAACACCTGGCCTGCGGACTGCTACCAGGTCATGGCCTGTTCAAAACTGGGCCGCGGGAGAGATGGAAAAGCATTCGCACGTGAAGCTCCACTTGCATGAGCGCCGGGCCTTAGGGCACGAAGCTCCACTCTCACAAGCAGCAGGTGCTAGCGTGCAAAGCCCCACTCGTGAACAGAAGGTGCTAGAATGCGAAGCTCCACTCATGGTTGGAGGGTGCTAGTGCCTTCTGTTTACTTGAGTGGAGCTTCACACACAAGGGCAAGTACCTGCTGCTCATGTGAGTGGAGCTTCGTGTACGAGCTCAAGCATCATCTGCTCACACGCGAAGCTCTATTTGCCTGGGGGAGGGCATGTATGCCTGCTGATCACGCAAAATGAGCTGCACACACACACGTGTGCTTGCTTCAGCCACTCATGCACCCCTCCCACCAAGCCAGGCTACCCAGCTAGAAACGTTGGGGACCCCTGGGTTAAAGGATAAGAATCTTTCACTTTTGGCTGATTAGGTTGACTTTGTTATATTCTTTATTCTTGTAAGGTATTCAGACTCTTGTGCTGGTTGATATATAAAGTGACATAAACAAACAAATGGAGGTAGTCTTCATTTAGTGACCATAATTGGGACCAGCAACTAGATCATTAAGCAAAGCAATTGCTAGGTGAAACTATCACTGTGCTTATGATGTTACCTCAGCTTTCCTTTGTTTTATAAAGTTGCAAAGATTGTAACTGCAAAGATTGGTTATGAAATTAGTTTTTTCATCACAGTCATAACTACAAATGGTTATTAAATGAGATAATCACTAAAACAAGGATTCCCTATAACTTATTAAACAGATTTAATGATATAGCCAATTTAGCTAATGGTTGTCACTGTTAATTTTGGTGAAGCGGATTGCACCCTGGGTTGCATATGAAGCTTTTGTTTTTGAAAATTAAAGATGGCAATTATCACTTCCCCAAATCCTTTCTGCTATTTGTGATGATATGACCTGCTGGACAGAAAATGAGTAGTTTTCGTCTATTGTGAGTCTTTTCATTTTGGTAACGACTATCCTCTCAATAACTTCAAAATACCACTCTAAATGTTGAAGCTAAACTAATTGTGGCTCAAACAGCTTGTGGCTGGAGTATCAAAAGGATGAATTATTGGTCTGCTGTGTTTTTTACAATTCTGTTGACTCAGAAAATCCTTGTACATAATGTGACAAATAAGAAATGTGCCCATTTCTAAGCTTGCATTTGCAGTTGCTATCTGGATCTGGAAAGCTCTTCTAGAGGTGTTCAAAGTGTAAGACTTGTCATGCTTTATAGAATCCAAATAAGATACTTGTAATTTTAATAGTCACTTTTAAAGCAACAGATATGTGTTACTTTAGATCCTTTCTTCCATTTTGCAAATTTTGATGTGCTGGTTCACTCAAACAAATAGTGACTTACTGTACATTTATTTCTATATTTATCCTATATCTTAACTGATTGCTTCCTACTTGCATCAGATTTGTTGGATATTTTCCATCTGATTAGAGGTCTTGCATTTCCAGTCAGTATTGGCAGGTTATTTTAGACTGGCATCGAAGAAATGGGATAAGGTGCTGGAAGCCAAGCAGTGTTTGAAGAACAGCCATTCAGATGTTTAGATTATTGTGACTGGTTAGCAGTGATTTTGCCTCTCTGTGTTGCTTTGCAGGAGCTGGTGCCTTTATGTTACAGGTGCTCCACCCACAACCCCTTACTGAACAACCTGGGGAATGTCTGCATTAATTGCAGGCAACCTTTTGTCTTTGCTGCTTCATCTTATGGTGCGTTGGAATATTGCATTTTCTCTACAATATTACATTTCTGCAAGTTTTTAAACGAGACTCCTAGTTTGTGCCTGGCAATCCTTGCCTTCCCGTTTAGTACTGCTTGTAATAATATTCACAGAAAGAAGCCTTTTGCTGTATTGATTAATCTGATTACATCTTAACACTGCTCTTTAAAGAATTGCTATCTTCTCCTCAGAGCCAAGCTGCCTTTTACTAAAACATATCCAAAACCCGGAACTAGAGTGGCCTTTGGTATCCTGTACATGTGAGGAGTGTAAGGATGATATTAAAATAGTTGGATTGTCTTTTATGTCCATTTTCTGTCTTTAAGTGTATATGCAGCAGTGTTCTGTTTTATCTCTAGAACGGATGTCATGGGCTTTGCAGCTGTTCTGAGAAATAACCGGTCCCCTCTTTTTTTTCTCCTGCAACCATTTCAGATGTCTTGCATCTGGTTGAATTCTACTTGGAAGATGGAATAACTGATGAAGAAGCTGTTGGTCTAATTGATCTAGAAGTATCCAGACTAAACAAGAGAGACAGTGAATGGCAAGAGCAGATGAGTAATGGTATCCTTCCTAGCAGTTACTTAGGAAAAAAGCATGTTGTTCTGGCAAATCTGTAGTGGTGCAATGTAATTTTAATTTTTTTAGTAAACATATCAAAATGTTAAGTATAACCATTATTTCAGAACAGGTTTTTTTTTAAGCTCCATTCTGCAGCCTAGGAACACCAGCTTGGTTTTACTTTGAAATTTAGCATTGGTGGTAATTGTACAATTCTGATTATGACAAGTTAAGTCCTGCATTCTCTATTGATGTCTGGCTGCATTATAAAGACATGGGACCAAAGAGGTAGAGATCTGTTTTTAGAGGACTCATTGTGTAACTGTTAAAAAAAACAACCCCAACTACTAGGGTGCAAAGAAAGAAAATATAGTTGTAATGTTATAGAAATCTTTGGATTTTTTTCAGAACAAGTATTGGTTTTTTTCCAGGACTGGAACTAGGAGTGGAAGTTTTCTTCAGTCTCAAAATACAAAATGTTAACTGCCACTCCTTCTAGCCGCCATCTCTCTTTCAGAGGCCCCTGCTTATTTGCTAACCTTTGTCTTTCATCCACAGATGTTCATATTTCAAAAAAAAATAGCTATATTAGGAATTATGAAAATAAAATATACATTCATAGTTTTCTTCCATTGGAGATAAGGAAAAGTCAAAACTAGTGTTGGAAACCACAGTTTCCACTGCTTTTCCTTTGCTCCTAGTACAATTGTGTAATGTCTTTCAGAACTTATTTCCTCCCTAACACATGCTTCTAGGTGTGCAAACAATGAGACTTCTTTATAAAGTGGACGAGATTGAGGAAGATGATCCATTTACAGCAAAATTGAGCTTTGAGGTTGTAAGCAATTTCTTGTTTTCTTTTCAATTTCTTGTTTTCCTGAATTGTCTCTTCCATTCAATTGTTTTATTCAAACTGCTGATTAGTTAGAGAAATGTAGAGCTAGGGGATTTTCTACAGCAAGCGTGCTTTTCATACCATCATTCCCTTTCATCAATAAATATTTTATACTTTTCTACCAGTTTCCTTCCATAGATTATGAATGTTGCTTTGATTTGTCTGACCTTTTTTTAAATTCCCTTGATATATCTGACAGGAATGGCTTATGTAGTTGCTGGTTTGGCTGTTCTCATACTAGGCAGCTTGAAATAAGTTGTGCATCACACCGCAAAAGTGTTTAAAATTCATTATTGACATCTGCCATGATGATCATGTTTATCTGGTGGCTTATTTATGAAGTACTTATCCCATCTCTCCTTAAAATTAAATTAACTTTTAAGATGAATAAAGAACTAAAGAAGCACCTGGATATCCTGCAGGCAAATATATACTATCATTTGCAGAAAAATAGGGTGGCATAAAAAGTTGTTATACTAAGAATGCATTTTTAACGTTTGTAGAACATACTGTATATATTTAACATGTTTTAATTGTAGCTTTAGAAAAAATTAAGGATAAAAAGTATTATTACACTTTATTTTACTCTTTTTTTACGCCGGCTAGATGATTCTGAGACATAACTTGCCATCTCCATAGATGGGCAGTTTTCATTTGGGGTATTTCATGGGAATCTGACCCCCAACTTCTCATTTGTTAGTTTACTAGTGCCTTCTGTCTACATAAAGATATAGTTGCAGTTGAACCTTAAACTAAAGGTTCTCTGAATAGCCCTTAGGGAGGGTAATAACATTTTCAAGTTCTAAATGATGGGGTAATCGTGATTGCAAGACTTCTATTTCTAATTAGAAAATATATGCCAGTCACTTTCAAAATGAAGTGTGATCCATCAAAGGCAACCCCAGAGCTGCATGGAAGCCTGGGAGGAGGGAAGAACTTTTAGAGGGATAGAAAAACACTATCTAAAAATGGTGGCATCATAGCTCACTAGTGGAATGACACTAGTGCTCTAGTGTAATAGCTGTGTGACTGCATGATATACATGTACAATGCTTGGGGGGCTCAGCTAAGTGTGGAATGTTTGTGATGTTCCAGTCATATCCCATTGCCTAAAGGACACAAGAGTAATTGTGGGTGTTTTTCTTGAAGTATACATCCGTAAACCCTTAGAGGTTGTGTCATAATAAACTTAATGAGCATATTCCAGTCGTTTATCTGTACTTTAAGTGACAGAACAGATTTCTTCTGGGGTAGAAGATAACTCAGCTGAAAGGGACTCCAAAGTGCCATCTTCATCGTTTTTCAGATTTCATTGCAATAGGACATGTGCAGGCTTTTAAAACTAGGAATAGTTCCAGGGCTAAATACAGAACTGAATAGGAACTGATAACTCAGGGTAAATACAGCCCCAGTATATGCAAATTAAAATCAAAAATAATAATCCATATATAGTTTCTGAAGTGATCGTTATCATTCCAATGGCCTCAAACCAAACTCAGGCATTTATTTTCTTTCTTTAATTATTCTTTTCCTGCAGCAAGGGGGCTCTGAATTTGTCCCTGTCGTAGTGAACCGTGCAATTCTCAAATCCATGAGCAGGAGAGATGTGCTGATTAAACGCTGGTCAAAGCCATTACAATGGCAGTACTTCAGATCCCTCCTTCCAGACAATCCCATTACCATGTGTTCTTTCTGCTTTCAGGTATGAGTAAGATTTGGGTGAGGGTGAGGATGAGGGGGTAAGGAAGGGCAGGCATTCATTTCATGAATATAAATCTTGGGGATTTGAAGAGAGTAAATTTGCTGGCTTAAACCAAAATATGCCTTGAGAATGGGAAAAATTGTAATGTTTTTAGATAAATTTTCTACTTCACATAAGACAAAATGTTAGGCACATGATCACTACAGAGCATTTTTCAAAATGATGTAAAGCAGCTGCTGAGAGACAGTTGAGGAGTCTGTTATTTGAGCAAAAGAGGAGAAGAGTAATTCACTTCCCTTTGGTGATTTCTCCCCTCTTTATCTATTTGGTGCAAGACTCTAACCAATCACTCAAGTTAGACAAAATAAAAAGTAGAAGGACGCAGAATACTTAATGGTTAAAAGGCAACTAGTTTGTAGTTGGCAATCTTGTAAATAGGTGAGTCTTTTTAGCATGCATGGTCTGCAAAGGGTTAATCTTTTAAAGGAAAGTTTTGTGATAATAGCTGAGATTTTGTGCTTAAATTGTCTCAAGTACTGCCATTTATTCATGGAGGATAGCAACTGTGTATTAATATTTTAAAAATCAACACTTCTGTACAAAAGCAAGTCATTCATGAAATTATAGATGTATTGTTTGAAGAAGAATGATTTTGTTAATCTGCTTGTAGCAGAAGCAGTGCAAAAATGCCACAATGCCTTAAAGAATAATAGATGTATTGCAATATACAATTTCTGGTCTAAAGCCTATTTCACTAGATGTACCAGTCATTGTAACTTCAGTTCTATACATGTACTCATAAACAGAGGGATTTTTTTTAAAAAAAAGAAGAATCAAAGGCTCTGACATACAAAGTGGTGTGGAAGTTCTGGCACATTTCATGGCAGAGATTAAATCTTTCCAGCATAAAAGTAGAATGATCCATTCAGAATCAATATTTCAAGAAAGATAATTCCTTCCAAACTAGAAGGAATCATATCCCAATTGTCATAAAATTCAAGTGCAATAGAGTTAAATTTGCAAATAATTCCATATTTTACTCATTGTACATTCTAAATTCATTCCTTTCTTTTCTTTTTTGAAATCTTAATCATTTTAAAATTGGCAATGTAATCCCAAGATATTGACATATTTTTTTCATGGGCTGCAATATGTTGCTATTTTTATTTCATCTTCATTTATCCTCTGGCCTAGAAGATATTTATCCCGTGGAAAGAACAGAAGGGCTATGCTGGCAAAGGAATAAGCCTGCAATCATCTGTGTGCAGCACGGTATATATAGGGGATAATGTACTGAAAGGAAACATCAGAAACTGTCTTTTAAATAATCCCATCTACTCACTTTCTCACTACCCTATTACGTCTATTGAGTCCACCTTGCAATTTTCATTTACAGATGTTTCATTCAGAAGATTATGAGCTCCTGGTGCTCCAGCATAATTGTTGCCCATATTGTCGGAGAAAAATAGATGAATCCAGCTAATAAGGGAAACAACAAGACTGTTTGGCAGAGAGTAGTTCTGTTACTGGGACTCCAAAGCATTTCTAAGTTCCTTAGAATTTCTTAGTAGTCTGTTATTGTTGCTTTAAGAATGGATGAATGTGCAAAAAGAAAATTATATATAAAGATAAAAATATACTTTTCTATTCATTGTGAATGAGAATCTAAATATCAAGTTTTGTTTTGCTCCTTAAAGAAATGTATGTATATACATTAGTGTATACTTATAGTAACATTTGTATGATGCTGTATACCTTGTTGATTTATAAAATAAGAAAGAAGGGCTATCTGAAGATATTTTTAAACAATCTCTTCCACATATTCTTGACATTTTGATGAATGTCTGTCAGTTTATCACAAATGAAACAATAACTTCTGGACTGAAATTCTGCTTGAAAAAAGGATGTTGAATTTTAGTTGATGGAGTTAGTTCTAAATTGGCCTCTAGTATTAGATTTTTATTACCATTCCCAATAAGATATGTGGGTTGTTTTTAAAAGTCTCCTTTTCTTTTGAACATTTTTATGTGTCTTAATTGCTCTTATGGAAATCCGCATCCACAATTTTGAGTAAACTGTTATAGTTGAACAATATTAATTTTGCAAAGTCTTGTTTTTTAAAAAGAATTGACTAAATTTCTTTAAAGCTTGGCATTATTAAAATGCTATCGTAACGAGCCATGTAAAATAGAAGAATATGGGACATCAATGGATGAGTCAGCACATCAACACTGCTATCTATCTACAAGACCAAAAGATCTGAAATAAGACCATGTGTTTAAGCACATTAATTACTTGAATAATCTGAAAATACTTAAATGCTTCAACATTATGAACCTTGGTCTAAGTGTAATTTTAAAATATTTAGATAATTAGAAACATACGCTATGTGACATTTCTCTTTCTGACATAAAAAGATGTGTTGCATTCCTTCTTAATTAATTATCTAGAAAGCTTGAAATCTGATATACAAAGAGTTTAAAAGGTACACTGATTACTACCCATGCACCTCTCTTCAAAAAAAGTGAAGTTTAGGTCCATGGCAATTGTAAAGTCAAGTGAGCTAGAAATGGAAAAATACCCAAGCATATAGCTATATCAAAAAAGGCAGGTGAAATGTGCCCATTACTGGATGACTTCAGTAATACAATGTTTTCATGTAAAGTACATTCTTAAATTCTATAGCCACGCATGGTGAATTAGAGTTTAAACCAATTCAGAAAAGGCAGAGGGATATGAAAACTAGTAGATAATGAAGGATGGATGATGAAAAGAGCAAAGCAATACGGGAAAGCAGGTTTATCACTGCTTCATTGTCTATTGCAAGGCCTTTGACTGTATAGATCTTGCAGAATATGGAAAATTTTAAAACTAACGGGCATTCCAGAATCCCTGATTATTCTTCAAAAAAAAAATCTTTACAATGAACAAAAAGTAAGAAACACATTTGGAGAAACAGAATTGTTCCGAACATGGGAGCCAGGGAGACAAAGATGCATATTATCTTCGCATCTGTTTAGTTTGCACAGCGAATATATTATACAAATGGCAGGAGTAGAAGAGATGACAGCTGGAATCAAAATTGGAGGAGGAAACTCTAACAGTTTATCTGTGCAAACAATACCACATCATTAACTGAAAGTAGAGTTGGACAGGCTCATTAAGTAAAATTGAAAAAGAAAAATCCAAATTAATGCAAACTATTAGAATAAAGTTTATTTTGTCTTGCATATTTAGTGAAGGTAATACATTTACTTTCAGGGGCTCAACTATAAAGGTGGATAATATACTAGAGACAAAGAGGAGGAAGGAGAGACAAGATCATGAAAAATAAGGACATTTCAATGAGAACAAAGATAATAGTTAAGGCGATTAGCTTTCCAATGGTATACAGCTTTAAAAGCTGCATATTGATAGACCAAGAGAAGAAAAGAGATGCCTCGAATTATTGATTTGAAGGCAAAAAAGCATCATGTATTGCAAGAGGAGCCTGTCAGTCTTGCATCTGATAAATACTTCTCCCTTGAGGTGATAATCAGCACACAGAAACTATATAATAGGCCATGTGAAGTGAGTGGATAATGAGCTGGCATGATTATGCCTGGCAAGGTTGAGAGAAGTGGAAGAAGAGGAAGGCAACAGATAAGGTGGATTGATGGGATCAAAGAGATTAGTGGATTGTCTTTGGAAGAGTTGTAGGTTATTACTGGAGACAGGTCAAGGTAGTGAGCATTTGTTCATGCAGTCACAAGGAACCGAACACAGTGACACCTGAACTAACCTACCTACCTACTTCAATCTACCTGATTATTCGACATTTATTAATTTTATATGCCACTCATCTCATTTATATGCCACCCATAAAGCCATGGTGGCGCGGTGGTTAGAATGCAGTATTGCAGGCCAACTTTGCCATCTACCAGCAGTGCGATCCTGACCGGTTCAAGGTTGACTCAGCCTTCCAAAGTTGGTAAAATGGGGACCAAGATTGTTTGGGGCAATATGCTGACTCTGTAAACCATTTTGAGAGGGCTGTAAAGCACAATGAATGGTATATAAGTCTAAGTGCTGTTGCTATTGCTATTTCACCACTGAAGTAAATTTGTAGTAGGTTCATTGCAGGCTTGCAAACAAAATTTGGTGAGGGGATGAGTATTAAGAAGTAGGAGTTCCACTACTGATCCTTTTTCAGATTTTCACTTATTTGTTTTCTCATCCCACAGTGTGCAGGGGATAACATCTTAATGCTATAAAAACAGATGGGACTCTTTTACTGTCACTCACCCTTTCATGACCTAATCCTGTTCCACTCAGGATGTAGTCTGAGTTTGAGGAATCCTTTGAGTAAAAGCCTGAGTTTGCTTTAAGCTGTCCATCAACTAAAAGAGGTCTGCACTTGGACAATTGTTTTGGACCTCAATCTCTAGGGAGAGAAGTTTTCAGGCAATCATTCCAGAAAAGTGAGACAAATAACATATACACATGATCATGTTAATGTGATAAAATATCTATATATCCCCTTCAAGTCTTGGTGTGCTGTCTCCTCATTCTCTGTGTGTCTGTGTCTGTGTTTTTGAGGGGAAAGCCTTTAGACGTGTATGTCAAGAATATATATACCTACCAAGATCACTCAAGGCAGAAAGGCCATCCCTGCTGCTCAGCAAAAGCAAACAGCCACTTATATTTGGCAGCAGCCATATTGAAAGATGCTGGAGGTAGATGATTACTTCAGTGACAGTGGCAAAAGCATCAATTTATAATGCACAGGAGAAGGCACTGGTAAATCACTCCTGTATTTTATTTTTTAAAAACCCACATGAACAGATAAGGTAAAATGATTGATGATATAGTGCCAGATGATGGGCCTCTGAACTCGGCTCTCACATAACATGCTACTGAGAAAAAATTGGGGACCTTTCAGAGTATTAATAGTGTTCATGGCTTAGACAAATTAAAGCCTAGATATTGCTATTACACAGGAAAAGAACATCTGAGGCTAGAAATTGAGAATTACAACATGAAGGAGGAACATAACTGCATGAGCTTGAGAATCCTCAACAGTGTGAAAAAGGAAATGAGCTGATTTAACATTGGCATCTTAGACATCACCTAATTGAAATGGATTATAATCAAACACTTTCAGTCAGAAGATCATACAGTTTATTACTCACCACATGAAAAACAAAAACACAGCCTTTCTTTATAGGAAGGACATAGGTAAGACAGTACTTGGATCCAAAGCAGCCAACTACAGAGTAATATCAGACTTTACAGGCAAGTCTTTAACACAATGATTTTCCAAGTTTATGCTACAAATTCAGATGCAGAAGAAAAGGAAGTTGTTGGATTTTATAGTCAAATTCCATCTGAAATTGACAGAACATACAAGCAAGAGGTGATGTAGGAGATGACCAGGATGAGCCTGAGGGAGGAATCAAAAGTATCATCAGTCACGAGTCCCTTCACATCCACAAGAGACCTAAGTCCAGTCCACCTTGAATGCCTATGACTCATCTCCATCAAATTGCTTTGACCAGTACTAGTTCAGATTCTTGTAGACAGCTTAACCTTGCAATAAATCTTTATACTCATTGGAAATACCTGGATCTTCTGATTTTCCTGGTGCTTGACAGGTGCTGCTTGAACTGGAGAGTTGAATGGCAAAGTTGAAAATAATGAGAATCATGAATTGCTCATGTGTATGTTCCAAGTCAAACTGAAGCAGAAGAACAATGCAAATCAGTTTTCACAATACTGATCTTGAACATACAAGATCTTCAAGGAGATCAGCAATTGCTTTGAAGTCTTGAATTTCATTGATAGGAACCAGAGGAACTATGGATTGTAATTGAAGTTATCATGAAAAGAGACCACCAAGATTTTAAAAAAACAACAGAAAATAGCAAACCAGATGTCAGTAGAGATTTTGAAAAGTGGCCACAAGAGAAGGAAAGCCAAAGCAAAGAAAAACAAAGGTCTCAGCAAGGATTAACAAATAATTTCAGAGAGCTGTCAGAAGAGACAAGAAGCAGCATTACAACGATACCTGCAAAGACATTGAAGATCGAAGCAGATATGAAAAAGTTTTTCAAAGATTTGCAAATTCAGACTTTCAACCTCAAATTGAAATGCTAAACGACACCAGTGGACAGATAATGACTGATTCAAAAAAGATCAAACAAGGAAGAAATATAGTGAAATTAGGACATCAGTATCCATGATATTCTGGAATATATTCCCTATTAAAAGAATCTCTAGTTCTAGAAGATGACACTAGATCAACATTCCAGTTATCACCAAGTCACAAAGCTATAGGAATTGATTATTCCTATGTAAATAAGGAAGTAACTGAAGAAGAATTGGCTAAGATTCTAACCAAGCTATATAATACCAAATAGGATGAATTGGAAGTGGCCAGTCTACATACCAAATCGAAATAAAAGAGACATATTAGAGTCTGCATATTATTGCACAGTATTCTTAATTTCATATATTAGTGAAATATTGTTTTGAGATGCTACACTATAGACTAGACCCTTACAGTATATGAAAAGGAAGATGCCAGGTGTTTAAGATGGTTCTACAAAAGGGTAAGGAATATGTGACATTTCCAGCAATGCACACTAAATAACTGAGAAAGCCAAAGCAACAGAAAGAAATCAATATATGTTTCATTGATTGTAGAAAAACCTTTCATTGTGTCAACCATATCAAGCAGTGGAGGAGAATCCCAAAACGTTTAATTGTCCTAATGAGAAACCCATATGTAGAACAAGAAGCCTTAGTCTGGACAGAATACGGTAAAACAGACGGACTGGTTAGCAAAAGATTAAGTCATGGGTATGTACTCTTTCCTTAGCTATTGAACCTCAATGCTGAATTGAGTGGTACAGGATGGGTAGGAGATAAAATTGGAGGAAGAAGCATCCAAAACCTGTATTAGTCAGAACAATACAATAGTACAATACATAACTTGTATTACACTGAGGACAAAACTCTGATTGCAGAAAATGCATATGATCTATAAACTCTAGTATTAAAAGTTGAGGAGAACAATTCAAGAAAATGACTGATTAAATATAAAGAAGACAAAATTAATGACAATTGATACAGCAACTTAGGAGTTTGGGTTAGTGGTTGAAGTATCGGGCTAGAAACGGGAAGACTGCGAGTTCTAGTCCTGCCTTAGGTCTAAAACCAGTTAGTCAGTCTTTCTCAGTTCCCGGAAAGAGGTGGTGGCAAATCATTTCTGAAAACCTTGCCAGAAAAACTGCAGACGCTAGTCCAAAGAATTGACAGGAGTCAAAAACTGACCTGAAGGAACCAAGAAAACTCCAATAATAACAACTCACACCCAATTATTTTTCTTGGTGATCTTAATTTACCTCTTATTAATTGGACCCTCAATGAGTGTATATCTGAACCTATACATTTAACTCTGTATAACACCCTTACTACTTTGGAACTTGATCAACTAGTAACAAATAAAACTAGATGAAACCATTGCCTTCTGCAACAGTAACAACTTCTGCAACAGTAACAACACAATTTATGGACTTCAAATAAAAGAACCTTTTTCCCACAGTGATCACAGCATGATTGACTTTTATCTCAATTTATGTCCCAGTAAAGAAGATCATTACAATAGTACTCCAAAATATAACTTCAAAGAAGCAATCTATGAACTGCTGACCTCTCATCTCTCGATTGGCATATTCTATTCACTGGCAGCAATATCACTGAAGACCATTATAAAACATTTTTACTTGAAGTCCAAAGAGTAATTCAATTATATGCAACAATAGTAACTCCCATAGCCAGAAAAAACAAATTACCCATAACAATAAGGAAACTCCAATCCCCTCCAAAAATCTATTTGGTGAAAAAACAAAACTAGCTATGTTGCTAATATTAAAAGACATTATGCCATCAGATAAAGGCAGAATGTACCAATTACTACTGCAAACAAGAAGAAAAATTATTACACACAAAATCCACCCACGCTTCTCTAATTTTGTAAACAGCAAACTTAAAGACTTAAAAACCATACCACTGATGAAAGGGCCAAACAAAAAATACTGTAATGATGAAGCCCTTAAGGCTAATGATTTCAATACATTCCTCAGTTCAGTCTTTGTTAACAACAATGACTCCAACCCAACATTTCCTAATCATACCAATATTGATTGCAATGATTTACTACACATTGATTTTACAGAAGACAATGTTGAAAAGGCACTATGTAATCTAAAACCATCCCTTTCTATTGGTCCTGATGGATTATGTGCATACTCTTTAAAAAGCTCTCCACTGCCATACCTGAACCATTAAGCACAATCTTGGCCAAGGGTAAATTGAGGGTTTTTTAAGGAAATTTTTAACCAAAATTTTAAGGGATCAGATGGGGGTTG